>JAADVV010000043.1:0-33989 GCA_023335905.1 Pythium pyrilobum | reverse complement strand
TTCATAGCCAACGGGTAACATGACGCTCTTTCCATGGTGAAGAAAATGGTCTCGGATTTTCGCAGCGCACGTGAGGAAGACGTCCTGCGTCGTGACATGTCTGAGATTGAGAAATAAAACTGCGCTGCACTTACGACGCCATGAGAGAGCTGAAGCGGAGTGCTCACGGTGCTCGCGCCAAATTAAGCGTCTTGACGAACAACTGACGTGAACGCACGTTGATCAGCGAGTCGCTCGTACTGCCGCTCACCTCTCGGGAGACCATATCATCGACCATGTCCACCGTGAGACCCGCTGATCGACCGACTTGTCGGTCGTCCCAGCGAGCTGCATACCGCCCCATCGCTTTGAACAGAAGTGTCTCTCTCATCATCGCCTCCACCTTGTGCTCGTTCACGCCACTCGAGTTCTCGTCGAGAAGCTGCGACCATAGTTTGCTGTCCGCGAGCACACACTCCTTCCAGATGCGTACACAGTAAGTATCGAAGTCGTCCGGAGCAGTGTCGTGTGGAAGACACTCGAGCGCTTCCACGGCAATGAGAAACACACTTGCTCTGATCACGATCACATGCACACAGCACACACAAGGTCAGCGCATGAACCATCGTGATTTTAGAGAGAAACGTGCCAGCACAAACCTCAAAGGGTCTGCCTCGCCAATTGAGCGCATCGCCGCGAGCGACTTGCCGACCAGTTCAGCCGGTGACAGCGGGTGAGTATTGACTTCCACGCTCACAGGCAGCTCCATCAGCACTTCTTGGATTCTCCCAACCCTCAGCTACAGAGCATTAGTCATCAATTAGAACCATCACGCGGTGGCCCATCGGTAGGTAGTCCATCTTCTCACCTCGCGCTTGATCTCGGCAGCAGTCGCGACAGGTGTCTCTGGTCCAGCAAGGGCAGCGATTTTCGCGATGCTCGCCATAGTCTTGCGCTTCGACAGCGATACTTGCTCTTTGACGGCTTCCTTAAGCGCCAAATGTGCGACGTGGTCGTACTTCTCACTTGCAGTGGCCGTAACCCACGCGTACTTTGACAGAAGAGGATGTGCCTTCAAGTAGGTGTGCAACGAGGGACCAAACACCAGCGAGTTCGCAAGCAAGTATGAGAACATCTGAGCTCGCGCAGACTCGCCGTCGAAACCCCACGGGTACCGCGTCGCCTCGCCGCCATACCAGCGGTAGACGAAATCAGCGAAGTCCGGGATCTTTCGGCAGTACGCCTCAAGACGCTTCGTTGGTTCGCTCTTCTCCAGACGGCCGAGGATGTAGTCCAGCTTCGCAAGGTTCTCTTCGTCTTCGCGATAGGCCAGAAACACCATTGCCTCAAAGTAGGCGTACTCCTCCGATAGTTTGACGCATGCCTTGAGAAGGTCCGACTTTTTCTGGGCCGACCACGTGCTTGCACCCTCTTCAAGGAGTGGCGTGAACTCAAGCGGCGACTCGTAATCCGTCGCAATGAAAACGAGCGGATTCAGAGTCAACCGCTTCGTGATATCTGCCTCCTTGCGCAGATCATCCGCGGCTTCACCTGTCGCAAGAGGAACAAATCGGCGGTACGCGTCCAGCAGAATTCCACCAAGCTTGAGAGTCTGGTCCGCAATCTCGAACACCTCTTCGGCACTCGCAACGATGGCCTTACTGGAAGAGTTAGGCGAGTAGCCTACCGCATTCGAAAGGCGTGAAATCTGATCAGCAATGGCTTCGCGGATTTGGCGCGTGAACATCCAGTGCCCCGTGGAACAGAGTCGAGTAGCGGTTGGTGTCTTCAGCAGGCTCTGCATACTGTATCCGCTCTCTAGGAGAGCGTACACGAAGTCGGTGTTGCCTTCACCTGACTCGGATGCCAGCTTCTGAATCTCGGTGCTGAGCCCTCCAAACAGCTCACTGATCTTGCTCACTTCACAGTAGAAGATATCGAAGGCATTGTAGCCCGCCAATCGCAGCTGCTCCTTCTCGTATCCACGCTGGTGCACGGTCCGCTCGATGGCTCGCAAAAGGAGTTGTCCCGTTAGCTTGGGCGCCAGTCCTGATTCGCTGCTGTCTTCTGCGAGTGCCGAGATCGACCCTTGAAACTTGCAGAGAGCCACCGCGGCGTGTAGCTTTTCTTCCCCGTCAATCAAGTACTGCATGAGATCATCGGAAGTTTCGATGAAGTGCCATGCATCCGAGCACTTCTGTTGTACGAACACCATGAAGTCTTCAAAGCGGCAGCGCTTCTCCTCTAGCTGAAAGCGAACGAGCCTCGGCGTCACAATAGCACCATTGGCCTTCTCTGCTCGCTGGTACTGCTCGTTGGCTTCCTTTCCCCATCGAAGACCTGACGAGGCCTTCGCATCCAAGATTTGGAAGACGACACCCACAGCAGCCTGGGCAACGCTGGCAACATCCCGTGACGCAATCCGGAACGGTCCTCCACTTGCAACGCCATTCGTGTCTTGGAAGTGCGATAGCAAGAGTGTCGCGTACTCTTGCACGCTAAGGTTCTCGCCCAGCGCGTGGGATTCAGGTGTGAGTCCATCCGAGTCCTCCACTCGCTTCTGTCGGCGCGCGCCAACGACTTCTTCAACGCTCTTGTTGTACACTCGCAGCATGTTCGACGCAGTCGCGGCGCAGACAATCCCACCGGCTCCGGTGGTGAGCATGTCGTAGTCCATCAGGATGAACGACACCGACCCCTTCACGGCGTCCGAGGCTTCGGCACTGACCTCGACACGCGGTGCGAATCCAACGGCGGCATTGCGCTCCACACCCTGAAGAGAGAAGCCCCTCGATCGGACGCATGTCTGCCCTGGCGCAGGCAGCTGGATCGACGATAAGTGAATCGGCTGACTCTGCACCCACACCAGGTAGAATGCAGAGCTGTTGATCGCGACGGTCTCGACGTCAAAGTACTCGTCACTGTCCACAGCTTCCGAAAACACCGGCTCGTAGTCCAAGAAGCACGCCCATTCTGGTTCCGGCACGCGACTGCGCGAGCTCCGCGTCAACTTGAAGTGAAATAGCGCGTACTTGACGCGCGGGGTCTCATCGCTGGGAGCCGTACAGACGTACGCGACAACCAGCCCAAAGGTGGACGCAGCCGTGATGTACGGGATAGAGAGCATGAACACCTTGGCGAGGTGCGAGTCCGGAAAATGCTCGCTGAAGTATGCGATGGCGGCACGGTTGGCATCAAAATGCCACACGGTCGAGCTCGTGCAGTCCATGGCGTTGACCGAGTTGAACGACCGGCGTTCGAGTGTGCCGTTGGTGAAGAGAAGTAGCTTGTCGACGCGAGTCTCCTCGTCCGAGTCTCGGCTGTCATACCCATTCGGTGACGAAGGCACGATCTTGACGGCCTTGATCGGCTCGAAGGGGTCCACCTCCGTTGCGGCCGCGGTGGAGGCGGCGGTGGCGAAGAAGAACTGGCTGACGGTCTTGGTGAGTCCGGAGAGAAACCCGCCCTGCTGTCGCTCCAGCGAGCGCACGCGGATGCGTCTGTCCTCCATCGCGACTTCCCACACGCTGCCCATGCTGCTCCAGCACAGGATGCTCTTGAGCTCACTGTCCGCGGCGAATCCGCCTGGCGCGAGTTCGAGTTCGCTGGGCGAAAATGGAGACACGGTAAGACTGGCGTGAGCGTTCGTGAACACTTGTTCGTTCTGCTGCAGCGGGATCTGGACGCTCAGCGGCACGCTCTCGTACGGCAAGTCGATGTCTTCCCAGAACAGCACGCGGCCGCGGCGACTCACGACCATGAGCGACACGCGCGCGCCGTACAGCGCGAAAAGAAACGGGTGCAGCGGCTCGTCAGCTGCGAGTTCATCGGGCAGTGTCAGCGTCACAACGTGGCCAGCGCCTTCCTGCCACAGCATGAGGCGGTGGCGCAGCGCGACCACGTAGTACGACAGCACGTGGCGCTCGCCGCGGCGCCCCCCGGCGTGGACGGGGAGAAATGACGCAGCGGTCGCAGTCGCGGTCGCGATCGCCGCGAGCGGCACGGCGACGCGGCAGTTGGTCACCTGGCGCGCGCGGGGCTTCTCGCGGCGCAGCTCGTCGGCCACTTGCGCGGGCACGCCGCGCACGCGCGCGACGACACACTCGGGGGTCTGCACGAGCACGCCGTCGTTTTGGATGTCGTCGAGGCTCTCAAGTCGCGAGGGCGGCGCGCGACTCGCGTGGGCGTGGGCGCCGGCCGCGGTGGGCGCGGCGTCGCCCCAGAGCGCGAGCCGCTGGCGCTTGGCCGCCGACAGCTCGAGCGACTCGGCCGCCAGCGAGCCCGTGCCGCGCTTGCCCTGCGGCTCCGGCAGCTTGCGCGTGCTGAACATGCTTCCTCTGCCTTCGGGGGTTTCCCTTCGCGCCTGCTTGTTGCCGTGGACGGAGACGCGGTCCTTGCCTTCCTCCCCCTCCTCCTCTTCGTGGTCGGAAAAGTTGGCGTTGGCGGTTGGTTCGCTTTGTTGGTGTTGTCGGCCGCGGCTGCCGGACCTGCAAGAACGGATGAGGGGTTGTGAACAACTGGCAGCAAGTGTTTAAAACCGGGCGGAGGCCGTTTGTATTGTTCATACAGGCGGGAGGAGTGTTGGAAACAGCGGAATAAATACGTCCCTGCGAGACGCGATACACGCATCGCGTTTGGGCGGGGGGAAATGGATCCCCCTGCAAATGACGCCTAATGACGCCTAGAACCCGAGCGTCGCGCGGTGCTGCTGCTGCTGCTGCTGCTGCTGCGACGTCGAGGAGTCTCTCGGGGCCGACGACATGGACGCACGGCCCTGGATACTATCGGCCGCGGCTGCAACGGCGAGAGCGATAGGCGCCATGCCGCCATTGCTGACGCGGCTATCATCGCCGACATCCTCGTTTGAGGCTACACTCTCTTGGTGGCGCAGCTTGTTCTCCTTGGTGCTGCCACGTCCTGCGAGGCCCGCCCCGCTGCCCCGCTGCATGAGCATTGAGTGGGTCGTCTCCAGCGCCGCCACCCAGCGCATCATCTCGTCGCGCGTCTTGGCAACAAACTTGTTCTGGTGGGTCGATGTGCAGATCGAAAACTCGGTACTCTTGGTCTCATTCTTGGCGTACACGACTTCGAGCGACGGATCGTCGAGCGGAATCGACCCGCGCGGCTCGCGGTCGCTCTTCCGCTTATAGTAAAGCAGCGATCCCGAACGGTCGAGCGCGCAATACCGCTCACGCACACCACGCAGCGACATGTTACCGAACAGTCCCTTCTCGTTCGAGTGGCTCGGGTGCTTCATCAGTAAGCCCGCGCACGAAGGCATGGCATTGGCAGGTGGTAAATTCGCGCTTGTGCGCTCAGTTTCCTTCGCGGCGGCTGGCGGATAATTGGCGCTCGAATCCGCAGACATCGCGAGCGAGGCATGGGACGCCGTTGACAACGAGCTGGACCGACTGTTGCTGCGCTCCCGCCCCTCCTGGATCTGGATCCGGTCCAGCGAGCTACGCTCGCGGGCGTCTTGAACCTGCATCGAGTTGCGATCGAGCGATGGGCGAGGCGGCATTGGAGGCAGTGCGAGCGACTCGCGCGTGATCTGTTGGTACTCGTCTTGGATCGCTCTGACTTCCTCTTTGAGTTGCATGCGACGTCCACTGAGCTCTCTCATGAGCTTTGCATCCTTTGCACTTGCTGCTCGAGCGAGTTGGGTCACCGTGTCATGCTGATGATTACGAGCCATCCAGTTAGCTTCAGGTCGATCGCCATCCAGTTATCAGAGGCAACGTAACGTACCAGGTCCGTTCGCATGACTGAGAGTCGTTCCTGCAAGTTCGACACGTCGCTGTTTCGCGGAGGAGCGACATCCGCCTCCATTGACATTGACGAGGAAAGAGAGAAGCGGCCCGACGTCTGCGGAGTCGTCGGCGCATCGATCGTCAGACGCCGATCCACGATCGACGAACGGATGTTGAATTCGCCTTCGAACTTGTCCACGTCGTCAAGCGCGATGCGCAGCTCCTCCTTGAGTCCGGCTCGACGAATGGACAGATTGTCCATCTTGGCGCGGTTGCCGTCCTTGGCTGCCGCCGCAAGCGCGGTGACTGTCGCATGCTGTGTTGTGAACGATAAGAGCATCGATCAGTATGAGAAACGAACTGGTAGTAGCAACCCCGAGCATATGACGTACCAGGTTCTTTCGAATTGCCTCGACCTTGACTTCGAGTGCGATGAGTTGCGGGGGCTTCTCACCGCTGATCAAATCGTCTTCGCGCTTGGCCGACACGTCGACACTGGCCAACTGGCGCTTCAGCAGCACCAGCTCTGAGTCCAGAGTTCGGACTTGTGCGCCTTCTTCGTACAGCTCCAAATCGAGCTGGCGTCTTCGCTCACGGATTTTGGTGAGCAAGATCTCACGCGCATTGTCGGCATCACGATCCAGCGAGCCAGGCTCAATGAGCGAACCTAGGAATGCCGACGAGAACACGTCGATTTCATCGCGGCCTTTGTGGTCCTCAAAGTCTCCACCGTACACGTCAAGCTCTTTCTGGGTCGCCTCCAGTTCTTCCTCCAGTTGCACTCGTTCCTGTCGTAGGTCTTCGTTCTCCTTCATGATATCCATGACCTCGTTGTCGAGAGCGACGTTTCGCTCCTGCAATGCGGGCGTCTTCGCGACTTCGGGGGATGGCACCGAGCCGGCTTCTTGCAGCGTGAGCTGCTCGATCATCTGGGTCAGATTTTCCGTCTCCTGTACCAAAACTTCGGTCTCCTTCTCAAGCATGGACTGGTACTCGGTCATTCCTGTCAGCTGCGCCATCAGAATTTCCTCCTTCTTCTTCAACTCTTGCTCGCGCTTCTGCATGCGACTTTTCGACACTTTCCAAACTTGAAGGTGCAGCTCGTGAGCCACGAGCACCTGCAGGTACTCCATGCGTAGGTCCGTCTGCCTTGCTCTGTTTGCACGGGCTTCTTTTTCCTCTTCCGTTTCTTCCACTGGCGGCTCTTCCTTCGCACGCCCCACGATGCCTCGTGTGATGTCCGCGAACTTGATTCGCATTGGACGAGGAAGGCGATTTATTCTTTCGAGGATTTCCGAGTACGTGCAGCCTGTCAACGGGCTGCCGTTAATTGCAGTCATTCGCATTCCGACTTGCAAGCGCCTACGTCACAAAAGTGATCCAGTCGTGAGTGCGTACGTTCCGCCCACAATACCTCTGCGAGCACTTACTTCTCGGGCTTGACACTCCAGTTGTAGATCTCCGCAGGACTCGCCAAGCCGTTTGCAAGCTGCAGGCAACAGCCCAAAGTCAGGGATATCCAGAGATCTGTTCGTCCGCACGTAAACGCACCTTGTAGATTTCAGCGATGTGAACCAGCAGATCTGTGAACGGCTGTCCTGGTTCAGCGGAGATCTGCTTCAAGTTGAGACCCAGCCGACCGTCTCCGAACGTCACTTCGATTTCGTGCACCCATTTGTAACCGATATTCGTCTTCATGGGGGGGCGTAGCCACTGGGTTTGCCCGTAAGGAGAGACGTAGTAGGTCTTTCCACCATGCGTTTTACTGGCGCGTGTCGACCATCCCTTGGGGAGCACCATGATCTCTCCGGATTCCAGCACCTCGACCGACTCGCATGCCATCCTGCACAATACGATCACGGTCAGAACCAGCAAAAGCCCATGCACGCGACGAAGATCCACTCACATTGCCTTGATCTTGACGATCACGTCCTCGATGTTATCTTCTTTCGTGTCCGCAGGATTCACCGACTCGGTCACTTCGGCGATGGTCGCATGCTCGGCGTGCTCGTCTTCCTCAATCACGGCCTCCCCACTCTCCACAGCCTTAGCTTCGATCTTGCCGTGGACCTCCGCATTCTCATCTTTCGGCTCAGTGAGAAGCTCCTCTGATGAAGGCGTTGCGTCGACGAGGGATACTACCCCACCCTCAGCAAGTTGGGCAGGATCTTCCGCGTTGGATTCAGGATCCGTTGCTTCATCCGTCGCACTATCGGTGATCAGCTGCAGATCCCCCGATGGCGTGAGGAACCCCGTGTCCTCCAAAGACGCGGACGGTGTCTCGAAACTGGAGTGTGCATCAGCCGTTGATTCGGCGCCGTTGACTTGGACCGTGACAGGCTCGGGAAGTTCAGTGGGCTTTTGAGGCAGTTGATCCGCAGCCGCCGCAACCGGCGGTTGCCCCCCAGCGTCCACCATTACGCTGCGCGTGTGAGTGTGTACGTCCGTTGTGCGTCTCTACTGGACGCTGCCTCTTGCCCGCGTCGTCGCCTCAGGTGTCCGCCGTCGTGAGCTCTTCGGAGGCCGGCGCTCGGATGCGAGTTGGAGAACTGCATGGCTTGCCCATGGGCGACATGTGTAACTTTGAGGTTTTACGATGTAAAACCTTGCCCATGCTATATTTTCAACCAATCATCGATCGCTTATGCTTCCCCCAGAATCAGAGTTGTGGGTTGTTGCAGGTTGTGAACAGGTCTCAGCTGGGCGCAACACTTCACCCTCCTCCCATCATCAAATCGTCGGTCATCATCCGCTGCGCCATGTGCAGAGGCAACACAGTCCGTACGCGGCAGGCGTTGCGACTCCTTCCGCTTCAAATGTTAAGCTCCAGTGCTCTGTGTAGGTGGTGTTCTGGTCAGACTCTGAGCTAGAGGGCCGCTTTGCACAGATGTGCAGACGAGGACGATGTGTGCATGTGTACAGTCAGTGCCACACTGTGCTCTGGCTTCGTGCATCCGAACTCTTCCAGAGCGAGTCACAGTGCAGAAGAAGCGACGCTGAGCTCCGACGTCGTCGACGATGCAAAACGAGGACAGGGTGGAAATGTTACTAGATTGATCTTGATTTTCTGTAAGCTGCATGAATGAACGATGTGGACGCGGTCGCCTCATGCCGAGATACTATGTCTACGCTGGGGACGAGCCGAACGAATGCGTTGCGAACACACAAGAAATACAGGAGCGAGAATCACGATTACACCGACGGGTAGTCCATGAGGCAGTAGCCATCGCTGCACTCACTGCTCTTCGTCTGGTCTTCGAGAGGATCGTCCTCGTGCTGAGCTCCACCAGCCGTGGCTTGCGCATTGGCGCCGTGGCGGTAGAGCCGCGTTTCGCGCACAAAGTCGCAGAACGAGATCTTCTCTAGTTGGTCCTGCGAAAACTTCGCCTTGGGGCTCTTTAGCACCATGAGCTTCGTGTTGAAGCGACGATTCGCTTCGGCTGGACAGAAGCAATCGTAAGTAAAACGCAAACGATACCGGTAGGGGTAGAGCAAGTTTCTACTCACTGCGTGATCGCACGCCGTAGAACTGGCAGACGCTGTGCACAATGAGGCGATGGAAAGCGGAATCGGCCAGAGGGATACAGAGTCGGACGTCGGTCTCGCTGAAGGTTCCAATCTCCATGGGCTGCACAAGCATCCGCTGCAGAGCCGCAGAGACTTCGAGGTCAGAAGGAACTTCGCGCCACTGCGCAAACACCATTTCGCTCAGTCCACCCATCAAGTTGTCCAATATTGCACACGGCACTACCTGGATGAAGTGGAGCACAGCGTATTCTACTGCCTCGATGAACTGTCCAAACGACGAGAACGATCGAAGCAGCAAAGTGCGGGCTCGGCGGTCAATACGAGCGAACATCTTCTCGGCCTCTGCACGTTGCACACGAAATCTTCTCAGTTGCTTCCCGACTTACGCGTCATTACACTGGGACCTACCGTTCCAGTCATCCTTGCGTAAAAACTTTGGCTGGTTTGACGGCACATTCTGAGCCTGGACGCGGCCTTTCCGGAAAGCTGTTTGGAGCTCCTTGTTTTCTGGCTCAGCGAGTTTCTGAAAGTTTGATCTACAGCAGCGGCAACAGACAATGAGGTCATCGGGTGGAAACGTGTGTGTCGTATTTGGGTCGTACGAACCGCCAGTCGACGCTGATCGTCATGTGCTCCATGAGATCTTCGAGACGCGTGGACGCTGCCTTGTTGCCAAAGTGGTGGTCTGCGTAGCACACATAGTTGTTTTAGCACGTCGATGATTAACCGCTCCAACAAACGCAGTCACGCAAATCGTACCGTTGAACCAGCGCTGCTGCTTCCGGACACCCATGGGCAGTTCGTTGGGTTTGGACAAGTACGCCGGCGAACGCATTGGGTGGATGTTGATCAACCGCTTGCTCTTTTGCAGCGGTGATGGATCCGCACGCTTCTGGGGAGTCTTCGCGCGGCTCGAGCCATTGCCATTACTCTTCGAGCGGACCGACTCATCCGTAGATGGAGCCGTCCCGGAAACGACAGCCTGAAGAGGTGCGATCGGACCCTCGCCCCAGGCCATTTCGGCTTCGAGCTCGCTGCCGCAGAGCGACGCGACTTCGGCGTCCGAGTCGCTTGGCGCGATCGAGTGAAGGTCCTCGAGGGGGTCACTGAGGCTGACGACGTCCGCCATGATGACTTGCTATGCAGGGGGAATGAAGTGGGCGTGGTGTGGAGACACTGGTCGCGCCCGCTTGATGCGATCCGTAGCTGTTTCCGACAATGCTGTCTGCCTATACAGAGAGAGTGTCAAGCTTGGAGAACCGAAGAAGGAACACCAACATGAAGACCAACACTCACCTTGGCGCTCATTTGAATTCTCACTCCTCATATCCTTAAACCCCTATTAACCGTTCTTTCAATGCGGCTCCAATCTTGAACAATTCAACATCTTGAAGCTCGTGTATAAACCAATGACAGTTGCAAACTTATTTTATTCCAGAATACTCATACGAAGGGTCCTTATCTCTCAGGAAAAGTGCCGTGTGGGCGAATGTTCCTTGTGGAGTTTCAGCCTTAAGTTCGCATATTACAAAGCAGGCGAACGTAGGGTTTGTCCACGTCGTGGTGACGCAGCGCGCGTCGTTGCCATAGTTGGATCATCCATCTTGGATGACCGTTACTGAAATAACCCCACCCCTTCCCCCAACAGCACTCCCTCTCAGTTTGCGCCGAACAGCAACGTTAGTGTCTAACATTCTCAAGCGGCCTGTGACATATTGATTCTCAGTAAGGTTCGACCAACTCCTTTCCGCGTCGTCAAGAAGCTGCAACGCGACCTGCTTGCCTCGCCACTCCTGCGGTCTCCGCTCGCGCTCTGTATCTCCACGATGGACCGCAACACCATGGAACTCACCCCCGAAGACGATGACCTGCTCAGCTACTTTCTGTCGGCTGACGTCGCTGCCGACCAGCTTACGCAGCCAAAAATCGAGCCCGTGTACAGCACCGGAAACTCGAGCGAATTCGCTTTCGCGCAGACGATGGGTATGGGCCAGGACTCGCGATCGTTCGGCCAGTCGTCTGCTATGGGTGGTGGGCCGCACGGATCGGGTGGCATGGGGTCAATGGGGAACTCGTTCCACCCGGCCGACATGTCGATGATGAGACCACCGCAGGACGACGATACCGCCAGTACGACCGCGTCGATGTCTGGTCTCGACTCAGATGAGAAGCGGCAGCGCCGGTGAGGATTTCCAGTGACTACTGGAGGACTGTGGCTGCAAGAGAATACTGATAGTTAAAAATTTCTCCCCTGCAATCAGTCTTGCGCGAAACCGCGAATCTGCGCGCCAGAGCCGTCGCCGAAAGAAGCAGTACTTGGAGCTGCTCGAAGAGAAGGTGAAGTCGTCGGTCCTCGAATCGGTAAAAACGTGCATTGCTCACATATTTGTTTCGTATCACTTAAAAGGTATCCCAGCTCACTGAGAGTATTGATGCCACACGGGCATCGCACCTGGAGCGCGCTGATGAATCACTCAATGCAGTCCGTTCGGAGATTCTCGCGTCTTTGACAGAAGACCTCAAGTCGAGTACCTCAGAGGTAGCGCAAAGAACGTGTTTGCCAATGAGCTGGAGCTTCACCTTACTAGAACTCACCCGATTCTTTGCTCAGGCGGACGTGGCTGACAAGATTCGTCAAGGCGTGCAGCTCATCCAGGAGCGTTTTGGACCCAACAGCGTGGTACGTGAAGGCGACGTGGCTGTTATATTCACAGATTCGGCGATACTTATGTATAATTGCGCTTGCAGGAACGCAACGCTGTCAAGGATTACAACTTCCGCCAACTCGACAACTTGCTTCTACCCCCGTACTGCCGCTTTCTGTTGTGGCTCAGCATCCAAGATGATGAGTTTTACGATGAATCGAACAGTCTGAGTGCGAAGGCTGGCATCGACAACGGCGAGAAGAGAAAGCTACCGTCTATCGTGAAGAAGGACACGCTGTGGCAGACCTTGATCGCAGATTTGACACTGACCTACGAGCAGGATGAAAAGCTCAAGTCGCTCTACAAGTACGAGCTTACCGAAATCGGTGTGTGCAACGTCGGCTCTCTAATTGCGCTCTTGCAATTCGTTTCCAGGTCTGGCGACAGCAAGTCCAGCAAATCGGAGCGTCGACGTGTTGCGCTTGCAGTGGTATGATGCTAGCCACGCATACGTGCGCGTTGGAAAAGGAGAAAGCTAACATGTCCTCGCGGAACTGTGCAGACATATTTAAGCAAGCTGAAGGACAGTCTGGAGGCTCGGGCCACTGAAGTGCAGCAGCAGACTGATGTGATCCACTCCATTTTGACGCCGGAGCAGTCGCTAAATTACCTGCGGTGGGTGGACGTGAATCAGGACCGCCTGCCCAATTACGTGGACAAGAGCGTCTCGCTGTCGCATAGCGGCGCCTCGGAGAGCGTGCAGAACATTTTGCGCAAACCCGATCGCGACCTCACCGTCGAGGATATCACGGCGTTGTTGGGCGAGCTGTAAATCAGTGCCCTCGGTTGTGAGAGCGAGAGAGAGAGCCGCGCGTGGTCACTGTAGTGCAGGAATGATTCGATATCAGCTTGTGAGAGGTCCCTTCAATTTGTGGGAACGACGCGTCTGTATAAATTGATGTCATCAGATAAACCGTCAGGACTAAATGCAGTGGTGGGTTGGGTCGCTATTCGCGTGGGGGACAAATCCGACAATGACACGAGCGCTGCAGGAGCTGACTGCCGGCGCGACGTGCTGGCCAGCGGACGCGCTACGTTGCGCAAAGCAAGCGCTCGAAGAGATCGCGAAGCTTCGCGCTCGTGAGGATAAGCATCTCGTGCGTCGTAGTGCCTCGAGTGATAAGGATCTGGCGGCGTTCCAGCAGTGGTTGACCACGCACGCCGAGGCGACACGCGTGGCCGTCAAGCATGTCGGTGACCATGGTCACGGACTGGTGGCTGTAGATGAGTTGCAGCAAGGGGAAGCGTTCATCTCCATCCCGTACGATGTGATTTTGAGCGCGGACGCGACGCTCGGTCCCCCGACAGATTCGAAGCCATGGGAGCAGGTAGCACAAGACCCACTGCTCGCGCGCTTTCCAAGCTGCTTACTGGCGCTGCGTGTGTTGAGCGAGGCGTGTAAGCCCAGGGACGGAAAGGAGAGTGCATACTTCAAGCCGTACCTCTCTGTGCTGCCGAGCACCTTCGCCATCCCGCTCTATTACGAAGGCTCCGATTTTGACGCCATTGACGGTACCTCGCTGTTCGACCCGGCAGTGAAGCTGCTCTACAACTCGATCAAGCAGTTTTTCTATCTCCAGCGACTCCGCCAGCAAGCGTGGACCAAGTGCCCGATCCCTAAGGAGAAATTCACGTTGTCGAACTACTTTTGGGCGCTTGGTGTGGTTCTGACGCGCCAAAATGAAGTCGTCGTTGGTGCGGATGGCCGTGCCACGATGGCCCTGATTCCCGGTTGGGACATGTGCAACCATGAGGCCGGCAACGAGATCACAACGTTTTCGGATCCAGTAAAGCGCCGTGTCGTGTGCCATGCAAAGCGTGTGTTTAAGGCAAACGACCAAATCACGATGTTCTACGGACCTCGATCGAACCAAGATCTGCTCGTTTACTCTGGCTTCGTCAGTGACGCGAATCCGTATGACCTCGCCACCGTCAACTTCACTCTCGACACGAACAATGATCCGCTCGCCAAGATCCGGCGCATGATCGTACAGAAAGAGCTCGCCAAGGACCCACTTCTTGTGCTCCAAGAAGACGCTGTCCAGCTCAAGATCAGTGGCAACGGGTCGCTGGCTTCCTACGGAATGCTACGCGTTCTACAGCTTCTATTCATGACCAAGGACAGTCTCACCAAGGCTTTGAGGACCTCACTTTCCATGGGGTCTGACGAGGTGTACGAGTGGACGGCGGAAGAACGTAAGCTTGCGAAAGAAGAGTTCGCGGCAGCGTGCGAAGTGGCGGCACGTGAGTATCAATCGTACGTGGCGAAGACGACTAATGTGGTCCACGCCAAGCTTTTCGAGCGATATTTCCTGGCTCAGCGCAGTGCTGTCGAGACCGCCAAGCAGAACGCCGACATCTTCGCTTCGTAAATAGAGATTGCTACAGTAGTGATAGGTTAGCCGTTCATAAACTCTATAGCTCTATTGGTCGTGTGCAACGCGTGGGATCGGGATTCGCAAAAAGTCCGAGGCAGCAACCACAGCTTTTCGACCGAACGTGATTTGCGCCTCGTGCGCGAGGTGCTGTGTAGTTCCGGTAATGCCTTGCTCCGGAGTCCAATGGCGAAATCTGTGGCTGAAGTGAGTCAGCGCCAGCAGCGTCGCATCCATTCGCCGCGCAGCGTATCCCGCCATTCGCGCGGTGGAGTGTCCGCGGTGGACAGCCTGGTATAGCATTTCATGCGACAGGGTCGCTTCGTGGACGAGAACGTCGCAGTGGCGCCCGATGTCGAACATGCGGGAGGCATCTGCCGTATCCCCCAATATCACTGCCTTGCGCCCTCGAATGGGCGGCCCAGTGACATCGCGGGGATGAATCACTTCGCCATTCGGCATCGTGACCGATTTCCCCTGCTTCAATTGTCGGTAGCTTGGTCCTGGGAGGAGCCCACGCTCAATCAGCAACTCGGGACGGAGTTTGCCGGGTAACTCGTGCTCCTCCACGACAAACCTAAACGCATCCACAGTTCGTCAAACTCGTTCCATAGAAGCGGATACACATCAACGCAACCTTGGTACGTACCCGAAACTGGTGACCGTGTGCTTGAGCGTCGATGCCGTGACGGTGTGCGTGTCGTCCTCGAAGACTTTCCAGATCAATCCATTCCCGTCCGATTCAGCGTGGATCATTTCCCTTCGAACACACTGCAAAATGCGTACCCGCGTGGATTAGCCGGGACTAGTCACGCATAGTGCACAATGCTGGAGCTTATCCTTACCGAATGCATTGGTGCTTTACTGGAGTATTTCTCAAATGAAGACGCCTTCTCGATCATCTCGGGCGACACGAGCTCGTGTACAGTCACCAGCAGGTTGGTGAGCCGAGTGCTGCTTGTCATGAAAGCCGTATTGAGAAAGGTGTACAACCCCAAGGGGCCATACACCGAGATGGGCCGTGGTACGCGTTTCCTCGTGCGTGGATCGAGGTACGCGTCATTGTGGTTATCCAGCGTGCACAGCATACCAGGCAAGCCGTAGACGTGGTCACCGTGCAGATGCGAGACGAAGAACTTGTCGGTGGAGGGCACGCGAATCGTCGACTTCATGAGCTGCCTCAGTGACGCCTCGGCACAGTCGAACATCCAGTTGCTCTTGTCCGTCCGCAAGCAGAGCGCCGTCGGATTGCGTCGCACGGACGGTGAGCCAGCACTCGTCCCGAGGAAGAGCAGCTCGAAGCCCGTGAAAGGCAGCTCCTTGACGGATCCATCACTAATGTGCCGGATGTGCATGGTATTGCACGACCGGAACGGCACGCTGCCGAGCTGGAATTGGCGGTCCGAGATGGGACGGCGCATCGCCGATCCTGGACTCGTTTGGTCGATGCACTGGCGGGTCTGCCACTTGGGTTTCGGAGCTATCACATCAGATGAGGTCTCTGTTGAGCTTGTCACTGTCGACGACGCCGCGCTGTGAACGAGCCGCTGGCCGCGTCGCAGCAGAACGGCGTCGCGCGGCCGCCGCGCCATGCCAATCCGTGCCATTCACTTTCTGCCGCCCTTGATGGACTCGAGTTTCAGTTGAATTTGGGGTGCACCACATGAATTCAGTCCGACACCTTCAAAACGGACCGACCATCACTCTGTTTCCCCGCCTTCCTTTCATCCGCCGGCGTTTTCGCGGGAAACGCGAGCGGCGGCAACGAACGGAAAGCAAGCAAGCGGCGGCAGCGTCTGGAGGAAGCCCACGAAGAAGGAGACGGAGCCTAGAGCGTCAAAGCCATGGACGGAGACGTGGACACGAGCGCGTCGTCATCCGACGAGTACGTCGACGGCTCCATCTTCCGCGTCAAGCTACACAACTTCCTGACGTACACGGACGCCGAGTTCTTCCCGGGCCCGCGTCTAAACCTCATTTTGGGGCCCAACGGCACGGGCAAGTCGTCGATCGTGTGCGCTTTGTGCGTCGGGCTCGCTGGGAGCACGAAGGTGCGGCTCATGTGGGACCAATTTCCCGGGTGTTCTTGAGGAATTAACCCTTTTGAGCTGTTGGACGGCCACTGTACAGCTCCTTGGGCGAGCGGACAAAGTGGGCCAGTTTGTCCGCCACGAGAAGGAGAATGGGTACACAGAGGTAAGATCATGCGTTGCATGGGCTTGTGCGCGCCTATGACCGAAGTGATGTTGATTGGCTTGTGGAGCGTAGATCGAGTTGTTTTTTGAGCGCGGCAACCGCGTGATCCGTCGCCAGATCTTCCGCGACAACAAGAGTCTGTGGTATCTGGACGGCCGCGAATCCACACTCAAGAATGTCGTCGCTTTGATGGAGTCGGCCAAGATCCAGATCGACAACTTGTGCCAGTTCTTGCCCCAGGATAAAGTGGGCGAGTTCTCGCGAATGAATCCAACTCAGCTGCTCAAAGCGACCGAGACTGCGATCCAAGATGGAGAGCTGGCGGTGAAGCATGAGCGCATCATCGAGATGCAGCGCGACATGCACGACAAAGAACATGTAAGAGGCTGAAGAGGCCTGGAAGTTGTGTGAAGCGTTCTCACGGGATCTGTGTGCCCGTTGGAAATGTAGGAGCTGGAGGCGGCGCGCGCCTCTCTGGAACTGAAGAAAAATGAGAACCGGCAGCGAGAGAAAGAAGTCGAGCGCATTATGGAGCACGAATCGCGTATTCAGGAGGTGCGGCGTGCGACTGTGTCGCTTTTGAATCTCGATCCTTGGCTGACCGATTGGCTTCCTTGCAGACCGAATTGATGGAGAAGAAGTGCCTTTGGCTCGAGTTTGAGGAGATCAAACGAGAAGTGGAAGAACTCAAAGCGGAGAAGAAACGCTGCAAAGAAGAGATGGAGGTCGGTATTTGCTATGTGTTGTCAGAATTGTTCGGCTGTTGCTGATCTTGCGTGTTGTTGCGATGCAGCAAGCGAAGGAGGAGCAAGTTACTCCATTGCTTGAGTTGCTCGAGAAGGAGACCCTCAAGTTGGAAGATGCGAAGGAAGAGTAAGTCCCACCAAGCGAATGACCTGTGACATCGATTCATTGTACAGACGAAATTCTTGCCTTACATTGAGCAGGAAGGCTGAGACAGAGAGCATGAAGCGATCTATTGATGACAAGCTCAAGCGCGAGAGGCAGCATGTGCGTTGAAAACATCTATGAGCTCCACATTTATCATTCAACTGATTACCTGCGATGTCGGTGTAGGTCGAAACCCTCGAAAATGCTCAAAGCAAGACCGTCTCCGAAGTCACCGAACTGCGAAATCATCACAACCAATCTCGTCGAAAGCTGGAACGACTCGAGGAGGAGCTGAAGAAGGTGTGCTTTAAGACATCTCGCAAAAAGGACGTAGAGTGTCTGCTGACGCTCCTCTTTTGTAGTGGAAAGATGAACGCGAATCGATGCCAGACGAGGCGGAGCTAAAGCGGATGAAAATCACTTCGGAGAAGGAACAGCGGGAGAAAGAACTGGAGGTAAGATTGAGTATGATCTCAAATCTCGCAAGCGCTAAATATTGACTCCATTCGTTGTCCCTTCACAGCATGCCGAAGTCAGCAGCAAGCGCGAGGCTCGTGGGCGACAGGTAACTGAAGGCGTGATACCTGTCTCGGCATGTGTACAAAGTTTTAACGCTCTGTGTGGACTCGCTCAGCTTGTTGCTCTGGAGGAAAACATCCGCAAATGGAAGTACAAGCTCGACAAGCTTGAGGATGAAGATGAACAGAGGCGAGCTGCCTTGCAGAAAATCGACCCCGACGCTATTCGTGCTGCCGATTGGCTGAAGAAGAACCCACACAAACTGAAGCGTACGGTTTGGGGTCCAGTCGTGATGGAGATGCAGATCAACGAAGCCCTCCATGCTAAATACGTGGAGGATACGTTGCCGAAATGGCTACTTGGCGCCCTTGTGGTTGAGTGTCGTGAAGACTACGATACACTCATCAAGGAACTTAACAGCGACAACGGGTCGGGCCAGCGGATGAAGGTGTCCATCGTGACTGTTGAAGATGGAAAGTGCAAGCAGCCCCCTCGTCCTTTTACGCCTGAGCAGATGAAGAATCTGCACGAAGAATACGGAATCAATGGCTACCTGGATGAGGTAAGATTGATGTTACTTGCTTTACGTAGTGTGAGATACGCAAATTTCTAACACTCTTGCATTTCAGCTTGTCACGGCTCCAGAAATCATCCACGAAGTCTTGAGGTCTTCCGGAGGTCTCCACGCGGTTCTTGTCGGAAGCAACCGGACTGAAGAGATGATCAACCGCGGCAGCAACGTGTTCTCGGCGTTGGCTTCTGGTGACCGCAAGGCGGCGTTCGTGACGCCGTACAAGAAGTATGTTTCAACGGTCTCCAAGTACGGCAATCGCAACGTGACGACCCGCACGAATGACCTGCAAAACCCACGCTTATTGGCAGCCTCCTCTTCTAATGATGAGGAAAAGTATCAGCTTAAGCTGATGCTCGACGATTTAGGGGCCCAACTTCAGGCGATCCAACAAGAGATCAACGAACTGAAGGCGCAGGAGCGACACTACTCCGAGTCGCGCACCCAATCAACACAGCGCATCCAGGAGATTCGATCACAACTCAAGACGATGATGCGTCTGGATGAGAAAATTACTGAAGGCGAAAACAGGGTGTACAGCCTGCGTAGTGAGCTGGCGAAAGATCTTTCGGACAAGGAGAATGCAATGATCCGCAAACTCAAGGGGCAAGCCTCCAAGCAGGCGAAGCAGATCCAAGAATGCCTCTCGCTAACGAAAGATCTGCTCGTGGCGACAGCGAGTGATGCGACCCTTGCGCTCAAGGTGGGAGCTCAGCAGGTTCGGGTCGAGTTTATCACGAAGCATCTGCGCCGAGCCGAGACCTCGATTCGAGATTTGCAAGAAGCATTTAAGCGCGCGAAGGAAAACCTTATGGATCTCGCGAAGAAGGCTATGAAAGTCAAGAAAATCGCAGAGGAGGAGGCACCATGGGATGAGTACCAGGAGGCGTTCTCCAAGGTCTCTGACGACTTGGACGAGCTGCGCGGGTGTATTGAGAACAACAAGGCATCGTTAGACTGCTTCCGAGGCGACCGCAGCGTTCGCGAGATCTATCAGCAGATTTGCCAGCAGATTGAACAAGAAGAAGCTGAACTCGAGGAGCTCGAAGGTTTCGTGCAGCATGGCGAAGACAAAATCAACGGCATCAAAGAGGCTTGGCACGCGAAGCTGCGCGAGGTTGTCGGCCAGATCGATACTTCATTCAAGGACTTTTTCCGAGACATTGGATGCGTTGGTGAGATCATACTTGACGATCAAGAGGCGGTACGTTTTGTGCCAATTTGTGGTGCTGAATTCGGGTTCGAAACTCACGTCACATATTTGTTCACTGCCTCCAGGACATTTCCAAGTGGGGCATCGAACGTCGCGCCCAGTTCCGCAAGAACACGAAGCTCACCACGATGACTGCCGAAGAGCAATCGGGCGGAGTACGTATGCCGCGTTCATCAACCTACAACCCGCTCAACGCGACAATTCTAATTGTGTTCTCTGCAGGAAAAATCCGTCGGCACAATCATGTACCTTATGGCCCTTCAGAGCTTGACCAAGTGCCCATTCCGTGTCGTTGATGAGATCAACCAAGGCATGGATGTCTACAACGAGCGGAAGGTGTTCCATCGAATCACCAAGTCGTCCTGCGGCAGCAAGCTTCCTCAGTACTTCCTCATCACGCCCAAGCTGATCACCGGTCTCAAGTACCATCGCGACACCAAGGTCATGGTCATCCTCAACGGACCATGGAACAAGATCCGGCAGGAAGAATGGGACGTGCAGCGCTTTCTGGCGTGCAGCCGCGCTCTGCTCAAGCGGCCGAGTGAGAATGGCGATAGCGCCAGCAACGGATCCACCAACCGGAAGCGTCCTCGCATTAAGGCTGAGGTGGTGCAGTAAGTGGTATTTGATAGAACAAGGTATGCGTTAGCTATGTACGCTTTGCGTGGTCTGCGGACTCAAACCCTCGAGGTTCGCCGCTTGTTGACGGTTTTCTTTTCGTGCCCACGCAATTTCCGGTCGCCGCGCTGGAGCTCTTCCAGTCGCAGCTTCTCGGTCTGCGCGAATACGATGTCGCCTCGTTGCAGCGCCAGCAGATCTTCCCGGAAGCGGCAGTCCGACGGCAGCGGATTCGCCACCGGTTTGTGTTCAAAGGCTGGCTCCGACTCGACGTGCCAGTACACCTTGCCGTCGAACTGAATGTGCGTGAGCCACGAGCCCTGCACGGCCACGCTGTGCGAAGCCCCTGAATGCTTGGCTCCGCCTGCGAGAGTCGACACGATGTGGCCTTTGATGTCGTCCGCCTGCTTCTTGCCGAAGAGGAAGCTGCCGCTGTTGGCGTCAAAGTTGACCTCTCCCACGAGGTGACGGCCCGCGTCCTCAAACTTGGCGATGCCCGAGATCTCGACGACGCGGTCACCGAGAAGAAGACCGCTCATCTGTACGATCCCGCCGCGCGTGTTAGCACCACTCAGTATGGGTACGATGGGTCACAAGCAAAGACGAGTCTCACCTTGATCTGCGGAAGCGTGTACGTGATGCAGTGGCCATCGTGGAAGCGGATCTTGGTCGTGCCGATCTGCAAATGGGAATAAAGGTGTCAGCTCAAGAGAAAGGGGGGAATTCCCTCGGTGCGTGCAACGTAGTTGTCGTACCTGGTGGTTGTAGATGGCATTGCGGCTCGTGACGGACTCGAACTCGTACACGCCGCTGATCTCGTACAGCTCCTTGGGGCCGCGCACCTGGAAGGCCGACTGCACGGGGTGGTGGGCCACGTGCTCCATGAAGATCTCCGTGCCGTCGGCGAGCGTGGCCTCGTACGTCTCGCCCAAAATCGGGTTGAACGGCTTGAGCTGGCCCACGCAAAAGTGGATGCCGCCCACAGCAAACGCCATCACGAGCTTCATGCGCTCGAGCGGGTCCGTCGTGAGCGCCGCCTTCTTGAGCAGCGTCGGCGCGTAACTCCAGCCGTCGGCCACGCGCTCAAGCAGCGTGCGCGGCTCGAAGATGCGGATCGGCAGCGAGATGCGCACGGCCAGCTTGCCCGTCATGAGCTGCGAGCCGACCTGGAGCATGACCTCTTTGAACACGCCCTGCTGCTTCTTGAGCGCGTCCTGGTCCGTGAAGACCACGCCGCCTTTCTTGTTGACCTTGAAGTTTGCCATCCAGGCCATGCGGTCCGCGATCTGGTGCTGCGTCCAAGTCACATCATGGTGGGGGGCAGCCGCCCGCCGCTCGTGCGGCTCGCGCGTGTCCTCGTCTTGCTCTTGCTGGTGGTGGCTGACACTGCTGCGTCGAACGACCGCCGCCTTCTTGTCTTCGTACGACGACAGCGACGAGCTCGGCACGACGTTCTCAATGTGGAGGTGCACTCGGGACAGCGACAGCGACGCCTCGCGCGTGAGTTGCTCCGTTTCCATGGTGGGTTACACTGCGCCGGATTCCGAATGGAGCTGCTCGCGATAAGGAGAAAGCACGCTGTCGAGGACGCTCGCCCGCTCGCCAGTGCAGTGCCTCCCACTGGTCTGATCCGAACGCATCTGTAATCGCCGAGCAGATCCGAGCGTCAGCTCGACCCGTCAGGTGCGAAGAGCCAGACACCTCCCCGACGACGCCATGCTCTAAATTTACGTTGGGCACTGCAAGTTCCACACACGTGCCATCTGCATGCACGCTCAGCATTCTGGCCCCACATGGGGGTACAGTACCCCCACGCGGCCAGCTTGAAGTCCTTGACGGTGAAGGACTTGCGCCCCCCATGGCAAATCCCATGCTTCAAGGCGGCAGTGGCTTCGCGTCGTCTTGTTGCGACGCCCTCCACGCAGAGCCGGCACGACGCGGCGACAGCCGACCCGACCGAAGGGATCAGTGAGACGAGAGATCGTGTCTCACGTGTTCGTAACTGCGGACCGGACCACAGCGTCAGTGGATCAGTTGTTGTCACGTCGTGATGGAGGAATGTAGCCATGTGGAGAGGTCGTTTGGTTGGGCTCACATAATTTACGGAATGGGATTTTCTACCGACTCGGGAATACACGGTGAGTGTTCTTCTACGCATCGATGAAGGGGTGTGGATGTGTGTGTGTGGAAGATGGAGAGCTGTGCGTGCTTGACTCAGACCGTGAGGTCTTCCAAATCGAGCGTGGAGGATCGCTCAAGCGCGCTTTCGCCGTGGACACGGTACCTACTGATGGCGGATCCCGTGGTCGACGTGTCGTCGTCATCGTCCGAGCCTTCGTCAGACGACTCGTTCTCGATGAGTGATGTCATTCCGATCGAAGTCGCGGGCGTGGGGTCGACCTGCAGGTTGTGCTGAGGGTGGGTCATCACGAGCTTGTTCAAGGCCAACCGCATCACGACGATCGACCGTTCTTTCGCTGGGTCATTTGCTCCTCGCTGGCAAGAGTATCACATAATCTAAGCATCTCATCTCAGGGAGTGGAGCCACAAGTGCGTACTGTACCTGCTGCAAAATCCGTAGGACATTCTCTCCGCTTTGAATCGAGATCAGCAGCGCTTGAGAAAAGGCCGACATGTCGATATCTTCAAGCGCCACTCCATCAGACGAGACAAACTTGTTGATGTAGACGTCGTGGACGATCAGCTCGTCCATCAGTTCTGGGTACTGGTAGCGGAAGGAATCCGCCGCCACGAAATGGTCCGGGTTCCATCGCGGCCACACATTAGAGCGTGCCGCTGTCTTCACCTTTGTCAGCTCCACCAACAGCGTGTCCGCGAGCCGCTTGCGCATTGTCGACGTCCATATCAGCGTGGAGGAACTGATGTCCGTTTTGCTTTGCAGCCGCAACACGAACCGCACGGGCGAAAGGCGCAGAATCTGCATTGGCAAGAAAAAGCATTGGCAAGAAAAAGAAGCGCCGTCAGCGAAAGTAGACATCTCAGAGGCGAGCAGATACACGCTGCCGGTACTCACGCGAACGAAGCTTGGCGTGAGCAACTGCTTCAACACCTGGGCCGAGGCAACAATCTCAGCGCCATCGCTATCGAATAGACACGATTTCAAGGTCATCGCAGCGGCCCGCACGGCGGCAGCGCCTGGTGGCAGAGAAATCAAGGCTGCGCGCTGCTTCTCCTCTTCGTCATCTGAACTTGTCGTATTGTTGGCATCGTCGAGGTCTCTTGGAGGGGGTTTCGCACGCGGCTCCACGAGCTCACTCCCCACGGTGCAGAATGCACAAACGTCAATTAGCTGGAGAAGACCACCGACACCGACGACGACATTGAGAAGTTCGTCGTGTTCGCATAGCCGTCCGAGGCACAGCAAACAGGTCGCCGCGGCCTCGGCCGAGTACGACATGATATTGTGCTTGGACGACAGGTTCAGCAGTGCCGAGACCACGATCGGATTTTTCTGGATCGCCCGAACGCCGCCGCTCTCGGACGAAAGCGTCGTAAGCAAGTCCGTCACGCGACTGAGCAGAACTCGCGCAACGTTCAGAGTTGAAGCGTCTGTCTTCGCCTTGAGTAGTTTCTGGTACGCCGGATTCATCATCTTTTCCAGGGCTTCTCCGATTGTCGTGAGACCGAAATCCGTGAGGAACTGGCGGCAGATTGCTGCGTTCGAACCCTTGTCTTCCGGAACATGGAGCAGCGCGATCATGAGCTCAAGTGCGAGACTGCCTCGGATTTGATCCGTGTCTCCGAGAAGCGAGCGACGGAGTGGAAGCAGCAGCGTCTCGAAGAACTCGTTCTTGACCTCGATCGTCGCACAATGAGTTGGGAGAAGACGCACGAGCGCCTTCAAGATGAGCACCTGCACTTCCCACGGCTCCACAGACGAGTGGCCGTGGTGGCTCGAGCTCGTCGCGTGGGCTTCGTTGGCACCAAACACGGACCGTGTTCTCGACAGGTCCGTCAGCCGAACGAAGAGCGCATCGATCAGCGTGCGGTACATTTCCTCGGTCCATTCGTTCAGGAACTCGCCGTCGCCATCGACGTAGGAGTGCAAAAAGATATTGCCCACGAAAATCTCGCCACCCACGGCCTCCGATGAGCCATCGTCGCTGTCTCCGTCCGCACCGACCAGGACGGCGTCGTACTCGTCAGCTTGATTGTTCGCACCAGCCGAGGCAACGAATTTGCGTTTCAAGTGCCGAAACAACTTTGCCCGCTGGCGTCGACCCCACCAAACGTCCGCCGACCGCTTCTCCTCCGCGTTGAATACCTCGCAGAAGGACGCCGCGTCGCACGAGGCCAGCAGCGAGCCGATTCCACACCCGTCGAACCCGACCGCCTCGTTGAGAAGCTCCTTGAACTCGGACCGATTCTTCCTGCCGCTAGCAGCATCGGAGAACTTCCGCGAATAGTTTGTCGCCGAAGTCGACGCTGACCCAAGAACTGCCGTTGACGTGCTGTAGTTCTCCTTCAAGAACTCGGCGGCGGCGACAGACATGCCTCGGCCGTTCGGATCACAGCACGCGACCAGAATGTACACCAAAGCGAGCGACTTCCAGTTAGCGTCGACCGATGGTTTGGTCATTGAGTAGGTCTGCCCCGCAGCAACAACATGGGGTGAGTGTGACGCAACGGTGGAACTCTGATCCAGCTGCGCGAGCTGCTTGAGGATGGTCAGGACGCGCCCAGTCGTGACGTGGTCAAGCGTCTCTACCGCCAGCAAGCGGCAAATGAAGACCCGCTTGGGACGCACGAGTTGGAGCGTAAACTTGGAGCGCCGGATGATGGCCTGCAGCACACTCACACCAGCACGCACGAGCCCGTCGCTCGCGTTGCGCACGTGGACCTGCTCCTCGTCGAAGTCGAATGCTGGATCCATGTCGTCTTCGATTGCGCTCGTGATAGAGCGGGCGCTGGAAGTCCGTGAGAGACCGGTGATCAGCACCGAGTCAGACAAAACCTCCACCACCGCCGTCGCGATGTAGACGCTGATCTGATTCAAGCTCTCCGATGGGGCGTTCCTCGTCGTCATGATCGCAGTACTCAGCAGCAGGAAGCACTCACGGATGAACGCGGGCGA
This sequence comes from Pythium pyrilobum, assembly GCA_023335905.1. Classification (NCBI taxonomy): domain Eukaryota; phylum Oomycota; class Peronosporomycetes; order Pythiales; family Pythiaceae; genus Pythium; species Pythium pyrilobum. The sequence goes on along the minus strand of JAADVV010000043.1, from coordinate 8,549 downwards.
GTACTTGGAGTGGTCACGCAACAAGTCTAGCACGTGGCGGGTCGGAAGCTGCCCGTTCAAGGCCATGGCATACCGCCGAATCGCCAGGCGCAGACAGCGCAGACACTGGATCTTCCACGACTCGTTCGACTCCACGGCGAGCCGATCCGACAAGTGCCACGCAAGCACTAGGGGCTCGACGACTTCAAATTGTTGGGACAAATCCGCGAGAATCGGGATCAAGTGCTCGATGAAGTACCCGTTCACAACGAGCTCTCGCTGGATGGAATGGTACTCGACGAAGAACATCTCGTGGTCCCAGCGCAGCGTGCTGCCTGGGTTCGCTGCGCGCGCCGCTTTCTTCTGGTGTTCTAGCTTGTCGATCTCCGACCGAAGCGCTTGGCGCAGCTCGTCGCGCATGGCATCTCGCCACACCAAGTCGGGCCGCTCGTGCGTATCCTGTACCGACTCGATGATGATCTTCCAGTCTTCGCCCTGCGAGCGCGCCTCGTGGAGCCACTTCTCAAACGCACTGCCATTGCCGAGGCCTGTTTGCTTGGACGCACCGTTCGCGAGCGAGCCGCCGCGGTTGCGCCGGCTGTCCAGGCCTGAGCGAAGCTCAAAGTCGAACGTGAACGACGGCAGCGACCGGTTGTTGCGCGTGCTCTTCAGTAGCGAAGACGCTGTGTGGCGCGAGATGAGCTCGGCTCGGTTCTCCTGTGGAATGAAAAGCTCGACGGGGAAGATGCGGCTGATCATTTTCTTGGACCGCGTGTTGCCGGCGCAGAACATTTCCACGAGGTCGGTATACTTCTCGAGTAGCGCGCGGGCCGAGTTGGTCGGCGTGGTGTCGCCATCGCCGTCCGACGCGCTGCTGCTTCCGCGACTGCTCTTGCGGCTACTGGCGCCACTGCCGAATCCTTTCTTACGCTCCGTGACGGCGACCGAGAGCGCGTACAGCAGCGCGCCGTACTCTCTCGCGGACTCCTGCAACTCGTGGACTTGCTCGAGATCGATGCTGAAGAACAGTTCCTTGACCAGATCCAGCGCGTACTCCTGGACGATCTTGTCGCTGTGATGGCACAGGTCGAGCAGCGAGATGCGCGCGTTGAGCAGTGCGCTCACCGCCTGCGTCATGGTCGCGGCGTCTGTCGTGTGCTTACGCGTGACCACCGCCGCGTGGAACAGCTCCAGGACGAGCGTCAGCACGGACTCGCGATCACGGGATGGCGACATCACACTGCTGCTGCTGCTGTTGCTGGTGATACTGTCATCGTTGTAATTGTTGGCGGTGGCGCCACTGTGGTCGACGAGCAGCGAGCGCAGCACGTCGTAGCCGCCGCTGTCGCCAAAGTTGCGGCGGTTGAGCGACTCCCATTTTTCCGTCTTCTCGGTCGTGTCGGCGCTCGGACACACACCCGTGAGCGTGAGCAGCACCTGGAGCGCCGACTTGGCCAGCGTCGGCGAGAGCAACTGCGTCGGAACCGAAGAGAAAGGCGTCGTGAGTACTTGTACAGACACACACACAAAAAAACGACTGGAGCCACGTACGAGACAGTTGAGAAAGGGCTTCATGGAGCACTTGGCGCCGAGCCGGTAGAGCTCGCGCCAGAGAATCACGCGCTTGAAACTCGTGAGCGTCAGCTCGATCTGCAAAGTGGAAGCCAGGACACCTCGCTTAAATCAGTCCTCGCTGCCCCGTCATCCACACAACAACGCGAGCGGCTCTAACGCACCAAATCCTCCTTCGAATTCTTCTCCGTGCGCTCAGTCGCGCGCTGCAGCAGCGTGTGCATGACCGTGAAGAGCTTGCTCTCCTTCACGTCGAGCACTGCGTCGTCCGCCGCCGCGGAGACGGCGACCGCGCCCTCGACCGGGAACATGCGGCAGAACGCGCGCAACGCTGCGGCCACGGCGTCCGCGTCGCTCGCGCCGCCTGCGTGCGGCTTCAGATTGATGACGTCGCGGATCGCATTGCGCTGCTCGACAGACCCGGCTTGGCCCATGGCTTCACTCTCTCTCTCTCTCTCTCTCTCTCTCTCTCTCTCTCTCTCTCGGCTTCTACGGCGAGTTACGCGTCGCGGCGGCCACCGCACGAGCGAGTGGTGTCGACAGAGTCGTATGGACGCGGTCGCGGTCGCCTCGCAGCGCTGTGGCGCTCACGAATAACGGCCCGATTCCGATGGGCGGCGGTCGGCTCGTCCGTTGACGTGCTTGCTGCCCGCTGCTTCCGCTTTTGGCGTGGAACCAACTTGCCCGATGGGTTTCCGCACGCCCGAGAAAGAGCGGTTGATGGCCGAAACGAATGAAACGGCAGCCACGGGCGTGTTCGAGGAGGAGAAAAGATCGCATTTCCTAGGTTTTGGTACCATCAACGAGAGTGCAAGACTCATAATTCAGGTACGAGAGTATTACATGTGGAAGGTTTTCAACGAGACTGATTTGTCCCCACGCAGAGGCAACGAAGTGGTGGTAATAATGGACAGAATACATGGCGTGCCGATAGCAAGCGTTCTCACTCGTCGGCGTGACGTGCAGGTATCACACGGTCCGCGCAGTCTCCGTGTCCAGCGGAGCTGCCGCCACCGCGGCCGCGGCCGCCGCTGCAGTGGCGTTGGCGTTCGCGCCAAACTCCTTGACGTACTCGAGCTGCGTCTCCTCGTCCATGACGAGGTACATCTCGGCCTCGCCGGGCACTCGCGTGAGGTGGCGCACGAGCCGCAGCCGCGTCTGCGGGTCCAGCACATCCTTGAAGTGATGGACCATGTGACTCACGGCGGCCTGGCTGGGCGAGAAGATGGACAGCATTGGTGCCGTGCCGCCGCTCGCCGCCGTAGCAGAAGCCAGAGCAGACGCGTCGACCGTCGCCGTGGGCGCCACAGCAGGGGTCACCGTTGCCGGCTCGGCCGTCGCCGGTGTTAAGGCACCCGTGGAGAGACTGAGGGCGCTGTTGCTTCTCGCGGACGCTTCGTTGCTTGCCTGTATGCCGTCAGTAGTGGAGGCTGTGATGCCAGCCATCTCGCCCAGCCCGAGTAGCAGGTCGCTCGCGGCCGAGGGCAGCCCACTCTCCGGGTTTGGAGGCGCCTTGTCTTCAAGTGCGTTGGGCGCAGTCGGTGGGGGCGGCTGCAGCGACATGGCAACCGCTGCAGCCTCGCTCGCTGCCGTCATCTCCTCGTCAGCGCTCTCCTGATCGGCGCTAGGAGACGAAGGTTCGCTGGGAGGCGCGTGGACGCCGCCCTCCCGTGGTGCCATCGGGTCGGGCGTTTGCACACTCGCGTCCATCGGCAAAATGCCGACGATGGCCATGTCGTCTTGAACTTTTGCGGCCATCTCCCGCCCGGCCTGGCCACAGGGCAGCCCGTACCGCCGACAAAAGCGGTAGTACCAGCCGGAGGAGGCCTTGAAGCCTTCCATGCCGTCGTGGAGCGCCGCCATGGCGCGCGCCTTCTCGCGCACGCGCGCCGGCGCGAGATCGCTCTCCTGTTTGAGCATGCCAGTCATCCACTCGTAGAGCTCGGCATCGAACTGCGCGTTGCGCACGGCCTGGCCTCGCTGGCGCGCGTCGCGCGACGCAGCCACGCCCTGCGCGTACCGCTCCTCGATCTTGGTCGCATTGCTCTGTGCGCGCCACTTGCGGATCGTCGACTCGTTGACGTTATACTTGGCGGCGAGCTCGACGTGCTTGATCCTCGGGTTCTGCCGCGTCAGCGCGATGATCTCCATGCGCTCCTTGTCGGTCAGGCGCCGCCCGCGGCCTTGTTTCCCCATTGCTGCTGTTGGCTTCGTTCCTGCTCTCCTAAAAAAAACCCGTTTCTTGGGGGGAGAGCGACTCGCCACTCGACGAGAACCGGTTTTAGAATGAGATCAAACGCCCTCTCCTATAGCGTATATGCTACGTGACGTACCGATTAGTAGAGGGTAAAGATAGACGCAAATCTAAACGCATGCGATTGGCTAAAAGGCTGCTGAGGGGAAGGTCCCGCCCAAACAAGTCGCCCCGTCCGAAGAGCTGTTCAGGAGACAGAGCCGAGTCGCGACCGACGAAGGAAGAGGGACGACGAAGGGGGGGGGGGAGCGAGAGCCCGCCAGACGCACGCAGCCACGATGAACCGCCAGACGCTCGCGGACGCCACGAGCCTTCACGACGCCGCCGTGCCGATCTACCTCATGCAGGAGATCGCCGGTACGCCCCACGCCTTGTGCACCAGACAGAGAGAGAGAGAGAGAGAGAGAGACGTGGAGAGAGGAGATGGACTCACGTGCTTGCTGTTGTTTGAATGCGCGCAGGCGGCACCAAGGCGAGCGAGCGAGATGCCGAGAAGAGCGTCGACTTTTTGCTGGGGCGTCTGTCCAAGACCAACCTCATCGTCAAGCTCAAGGCGCTGCAGATCATCTCGGTGCGGGCGCTGCGTTGGCTGTGAGGGAGGTCTCTTTGGCGACCCCCGTGACTCACGCACGGTGTATGTGTCTGTGTTTTGTCCATTCAGTTTTGCATCCGTGAGGGAAGCCCCGTGTTTGCGGAGGTCATGCGCGAAGAGGAGGAAGAGGTCAAGGCGTATTTGCGTAAGTTGAAGCGAAAAGATCACAGTGACCCTTCCGTGATCGCATCTGGGGATCTTACTCATCATGGTGTCCCACGCTTACTTGACAACAGAGTACTCGGGTCCACCGGACCCGGTCATGGGTGACGAGCGGTATCGCCGCATTCGTGTGGCTGCGCAGGAGGTGCTCGTGTGCCTGAACGACGGCTGCCTGCCTCGTCACAACGACCCAGCTCCGCCAAGCGCTGCATCGAGTTCCGGGCAATGGGGGTCGCCCACTCCAGCCCAGCAGCAGCCGGCGCAGTACGGAGGTTCGCAGAGTGCGTATGGCCAACCAGGGGGCTACGGGGGAAGCCAGGCGCCAGCGCCTGCGGCTCCAAGCTCGGGTCCGTGGGGAAACCCGTCGCGTCCAGCGCCGTACTCGGATGCGCCGTCGTCCTCGGGCCCGTCGCACGGTGGCCAGAGCAGTTATGGTGGTCCTCAGCAGGGCCAGTACGGAGGCCAGAGCGGCGGCTATGGACAGAACAACGAGCAGCAGAATGCTGGTTATGGCGGCGGCGGTGGTGGCTATGGCAACGACTCGGGCCAGCAGCAGCAGCAGCACCACCAGTCCAGCCAGCCTAGCGGACTCGGCTCGTGGGCGAACCCGGCACCGCAGGCACCAGCGTATGGTGCCCCGAAGGCTGCGGGCAGTGGCATGTGGAGCAGCAACGGGTACCAGAAAAGCGCGCCCGCGGTCCCGTCGTACAGTGGCGGCGGCGGGTCATCCTTCTCCTCTCGCGACAACCGGCCGACAGTGCTGGTTGGCCACAACCTCAACTTCCCCAAGCCTCAGACGTACGGCAACAGCAGCCTTGTCGGTGGTGTGAGTGGCACGAGCAGCGGCACGTACGGTGGCCCTGCCGGTGGTGTCTATGGTGGCCAGAGCAGCGGTGGCTTTGGTGGCAACGTGGGTGGCTACGGCGGCAACACGGGTGGCTACGGAGGCAACAGTGGTGGCTTTGGCGGCAACAGCGGCGGTTTTGGAGCCAACGGTGGGCCAAGCACTGGCGGCTTTGGCGGAGCACACTCGCGCCAGACGCCGTCGTACGTGGAGAACATGAACCGCATGCTGAGTAACCCGTCGGGTGGCTTCAGCGGCGGCATGCACACCGCCCCAGACGGTGGCCCAACCACGAAGATTGCCAAGGCCGTGGAAGGTCTAAAGAAGATCGGCGTGGAAGCCAAGGACCGGTGGGACCGACGCAACATGGACAAGTCGATCGGCGCGTCCCTCGCGGACCACGACGAGCTGAACGCGGGGCCCCAGGTCATGGACCGCGGGTACTTCCAACCGCACTCGATGCAGCAGGGCACGGGCGGCAAAGATACGAGCGGGTATATTTATTGCCGATGGAGTGGACATAGTTCAAAAGGGGAGACGCTAATGTCTGTATGTGTGTAGCGAATACGAGCGCGGGCTTATCGACAACCTCTGCGCGTCGGTCGGTCTCGCGCGCGCTCCGCCGGCAGATGCACTCAAGCGGTTCGTCGATCTCGCGCAGACGCTCGACTATCAGACGATCGGCGACATTCTGTTGGACAAGCTTGAAGATTCGGTGTGGCAAGTGCGGTTGAAGGCCCTTCACGTCGTGCTTGCTCTGCTCGAATCGCCGGGCTCGGCTCCGTATATGGAACTCTTTGAGGACAACGCCGGCGTGCTGGAAGAGGTAGGTGTCTCCTCTGTGAGGTTTGATACGAGGCGGATCTGACTGTGTCGGTGCTTCTCTCGCCTGTCTAGCTTCGCGCGGACGCCAAGCCCACGGTCGCGTCAAAGGCTCAACAAGTGCTTCGCGCACTTGGGCTTGTTGACGAGTCGGCGCCTGAGCCAGCTGCAAGCAAACGCCCGACTGCGCGCGCACCGTCGAGCCGCCCAGCTCCAGCTCAGCAAGGCGGCGGTGAAGTCGACTTCCTGGGGTTCGACGCGATGAGCATCAGCTCGACGCCGCAGCAAGCCACCCCCATGCCCAACATCTACGGGTCGCCATCGTCTGCGCCAACTCACCACGCACACCCGCAGCCAGAAATCTCGGTACGTGCTCGGCATGGATCGCCAGTACATCCAGTGTTGTGTTTTCATTTTCACGTACGCGGTGTCTGCTCGGTAGCTTCTCGATGGATTCGACCCTGTGCCGAACCAGCCGGCACCACAGTATCAGCAGCAATACCAGCAGCAACCGCAGTTCCAACAACCGCACCACGCATCAGTCTCACCTCGCCAGCAGCAGCAGCAGCAGCAGCAGCCACAGCAGTCATTGTACGGTGACCTGCTACTGGCATCGCCTAATCGTCAGGCCCCGCCGGCCCAGCTTCCTGGGGACGACCGGTCCAAGACGCTGAGCGACTTTGGTAAGGATCTGTTCACGATCGCCAACTCACCACGGAGTGCCGGACACGGCGACGGAGCCAGCGCCGCCGCCGCGGAGCGGTCGGCCTTCAACTTCATGTAGAGTATGTGAGTGTCTGGTAGAGAGAGAGAGGCATGCTCCATAGGCGTGTCCGTGCGGTAGTACGACTGTGTATAAATGAATACCACAGCACTGGATGCTCACAGATCGGGAGATGGGGGAACGGGTCTATTTTGTGGAGAGGAGTAGCAGTCGTTATAAAAGCAAAATGGAGAAAGCATGAATGCGAGCAAGAGGAGAATCGGCCTCATACTACCCAAAGGAGGGAGGAGGACGCCGCGGCGCATCTAAGTCCTGCGCCAGCGGTCCACACGGCGTACTTCATACTAGTAGCAGTACAACACCGCCGACGTGTGTCTTCCTCTTACTCGACCTTCTTCAGCTTCCTCTCGTCCTCCTCGGCGGCGTGCTGCTGCGCAAACTGCTCGATGCACGATATCGCAAAGTACCCAATGAACGCGACCATGACGTACGATCCGAGCTGCGAGATGAGGCCGCTGGTCTTGACCGCGCCGCCTGCGGCGTGTTCCACCGAGGCCTGCGCGCGCGCCGAGTGGAACTTCTCGCGGCACTCGAGCAGGAACTCGCTCACGCGCGCGTCGAGCTTCCACGCGGCAGGCGAGACACTCGCGATGAAAGCCTCGACTTGCTTCATGTGCGCGTCCGTGAAGATCGTGATGAAGAACGCGGCCTGCAGGTTCACCTTGATCAACGCCTTGCCGATGAGCGTCGCACCGAAAAACGTCCAGAACGGCATGAGGAAGTGGCCGCAGCAGATGCCGCAGAGGTCAAACGCGACGTTCGGCCACGCCGACATGAGCAGCACGCCCCAGAAGCCGTTCTTCTCAAGGAACTTGATCATCCAGTCCTTCATCCAGTTGAGCACGTTGTACTCCGACTTGGACTCGGTGATCTCCTCAAACTCTTCGTTGCGCTGGCCGGCGAGTCGTGCCGCGCGGCTCAGCGCGTACGGAGGGATCTCACCCGCGGCCGTACCGGCTCCCCAGAGCATGCACGGCCAGAAGACCTTCCAGAAAATCGCAAGGAACGTGACGGGCGCGGCGCCGACGCCGTTCGTGCAGGCCGCGTCAAACGAGCGGAACCACATGTCGCGACGCGAGTCAAAGTTGAGCGAGTTGCAGGCCTCGGCGCCCTGCACGACCATGAAGATGTGCGGGAACAGGAAGAGGATGCCCGAGTGCATGCCCGTGCCGAGCCCGACAGACGACAGCACGCCGAGCCCGACCCACCAGACGACAAACTCGACGCTCGTGTTGAACTCGTCGAGGAACGCGTGGTGGTCGCCTTCGACAACGGTTGCCGCGACCCACGCGAGCAGCAGCGGCAGCAGCACGAAGCGCGTGGCGTTGTGGCGGATCACGTAGAGCGAGAACCACTGGAGGAAGCGCGCGAGCACGATGCCGAAGTGGTACAGTACGCTGAGCGGCCGGCGGAAGAGCGTGAGCTTCTTGCGCTCCTGGCGCAGCTTCTCAGAGAGCTCGGCGACGCGCGCGTCCTTGTTCTTGGCCTTGGCGCCCATGTTGGTTGATGGCTCTGGCGCGGGGCGGAGGGGGGGGGGGGG
>JAADVV010000042.1:0-34111 GCA_023335905.1 Pythium pyrilobum | reverse complement strand
TTGGCGGTGGTGTTGGCGTTGGCGTTGGCGTTGGCGTTGGTGTTCTCGCACGCGACGGTCAGCAGAAACGGCGGCGCTGGCTCGTGGTGGGGGCTTCTTTGAACCGGCCGGAATCAGTGCCGCGTGTGGTGGAGCAGTCGTATGGAGGTGGGGGAGGAAGGGAATCGAGCGAGGCGTTTGGCTCGAGTGTCGCGCGGTCGAGTTACCAACGCGTTCAACAGACTGACCGGCGACAAAGCTCGGTTTGTGTTCTGTTGTTGGTTCTTCGTGGTGGAACACAAAAACAGCCTTGCCCCGCACAAAGTCAGACGACAGCGCGCTGAAGGGAGAGAGCGATGGGGAATGTGGTCACACAGCGGACAGTTGGACTGAAAACTCGGAGGAACATGGAGCACGCCATCTGGACGGGGGGAACTGTTGGCGGCACCAAACAGAGACGGCAGGAAAACCACGTGGGATGCTGGAACCCACTGCTGTGGGAGTCGACTCGAGGTGAGGCGGCCTCATCCGGAAACATCCAGTTCAGCTGATTAGGGGTACTGAGACACAACATGCCACCTGACCTGGATAGTATCCAGGTGGCGCCACGTGTGCTATCCGAGTACATCCACCCGAAACTTGAACCGATCTACTTGGATAAAAAGGCAGTTTGGTTCTCGCACACGTCGCAAGGCGACGTTCGTCCTCGACATGACATGAGTCCAAGGGGTTCCAGCATGCTTCATGCATCCTTCCAAGATGTGTATCTCTCCCATGGCGCGCGGATCGGTGGCGCGTGGCGCCGAGATATACTTCAAGCGTGACGCCGCCGAACGCGACGTGCCGCTTCGTTCGCGTGCCGCTTCGTCGCCGGCCGACGACGTGATGTAGCAGCTGCGCGCCGGCCATTTCATGGAGCAAGATGGAGAGGCTTGCTGGTGTGTGCAGTAGAGTCCAGCACGGACATGCCGCTTCTTCGACCGTCCTCAAACCACTGTACCGAATTCGGAAGGAATCGCGCTCTCGTCGACGTGGGGGATGGGATGGACCCCCAAAACTCTTGAGCGGTCAGTACCGTGATCGACCAAAATGGAACGGCGAATGGGTTCACATCTCCAGCCACTGGGCGGCGTCGCAGTCGTCCGTGATGCTGATCACGTACTCGTCCTGCTCGTCTTCCTCGGCTGACGCGCAGCCGCCGCGCGCTGGCGGAACACTCGACCCGCTCAACTCGCGGATGCCGTGCAGGCGGCTGAGATCACGGCCGCCCACAGCCACATCAACGTCCGCGGGCTTCTCCCAGCTCGTTTCCTGCGTGGCCAGGTTGACGTAGTACGGCTGCGCCGTCGCGGCGTTCACGTACATGGCCCACTCGTAGCCTCCGGCTGTACTGGCAGCGTGCGGTGCCGTCGGCTCGAGTGCAAGCGCTGGCGGCTTCTCCCACGAACTCGCGCCCGTGGCGCTGCTGTAGTAGAACGTCTGGTGGGTCTCCGAGTCCACAAACGCCTGCCACTCGCCGTGCTTGTCGCCCTTGAGCGACTGCTTGCGGCGCAGCGTCCACCGCGGGGACTCGCCATTGCCGCCGGCGGGCGTCGCTGGCTCGAGCAGCCGCTTCTTCGCGGCGGCAAAGTCCGGCGGGCCGTCGGTTGTCGGGAGCGCGCTCTCCAGCATGAACTCGTCTCGGCCGGCGTGGTGGTAGAAGATCTCGACGCCTTCCTTCATGAGCCACCGGTCCCAGCCGCCGTGGCTCTCGAGCAGCGCGGCCTCGTCCTTTGCATGCTGCCACCAGTGCCACGTGGGCTGCCGCGTCCCCCCGAGAGAAGCGCTAACCGTTGCCGTCTCCGCCGCCGCTGGATCGATCGAGGCGTCGACGGCCATGTCCACGACTGGCGACTCGTCGGGGCGGTGCCACTGCGAGACTCGGCGCGCCGGGTGGAAGTAGAACGACTTGTTCGTGCTGCTGTCCATGTACCGTTCCCACTGGTTGCCTCTGTCCCCGTCAATTGCACGAGTCTCCATCTCCGACCGAGCCACACTGGCGTCGCCATCGGCGGCTTGGGCCGTTGCTGGTGGTCGCACGTCGGCCACTGCGCAATCGACGATCGAGTCTTCCGCCGGTCGGTCCCACTGGGAAACCCGGCTCGCTGGGTTGTAGTAGTACGACTTGTTCGCCCCATTGTCCATGTATCGCTCCCACGTCTGGACGGCGTTCTTGCGATGGGGACTGGCTGAGTGGCCGTGCATGGGGCTGCCGCATTCGCCACCGTCGTAGGCGTCGTCCCCATCACTCGAAGGGCTCTCGCAGGTCTGATCAACGAGCCCCTCGGCTTCCCACTGGAGCGTGAGCGCTCCACTCAGCGAACATAGTGCTGCAACCTCGCCAAGCGCAGCCTTGGAATCGTTAGCACTCAATTCAGTATCGGCTGCGGTGGTTGGTTCGGTGGAACGAGTGACGTCCGCATCGTGGAGCCTGGCTGGAATGGGAGTGGCGTCAGTACACAGTGTCGGTCGGTCATCCCCGAGAGGCAGCTCGACCAGGTTGTCATATTCCGAGCTGCGGTCTTGCTCACTTGGATATTGGGTGCTAGTAGTATCAGCAACAGCTTCAAGCGCAACCACGGTCACTTTGGTGGAGCTCAGCTGTCGCGTCTTCCTCCGCGACTCGCGACGCGCGCGAAGCACAACAAACTTCAGCTGCTCAAGGAGGTCGTGTCGGTACACGTGACGTCGAAACTGGCGCTGGATACCTCGCGCCGCGTTACTCGAAGTATCTTCATCGTTTGCCGGCACGGCTTCGACAGTCAGCTCTGGATCCTTGGAGTTATCGGATCGGCGGCATGCTGCCGTCTGATTTTCGTCGACGAGTGCCGAGCGATTCTCAAGATACGGCGACTCGCTGTGAGCTTCTTCAGGTGAATTCGAGATCCAACCGCCGTCAATTGGCGTTCCTGAAGCGTAGTTTGTAGCCTCCAGTTGCGTGACCACCAGGTGATTGTAGGTAATGGGGAGAGAGAGCTCTTCGGCTGGCTCGGAGCTACTCGCGGCTTCCGCCACTTCTCCACTCTCCCCGATATGCTTCAGTTCTCCGAACCCCGTCAGAGGAGACTCATTCGCAGATGAGGCGACTGGACCGTCGCAGACACGACGCACCCGCCAGCGTTGCTGGATCAAACGCACTGCTGTCGTTTGCGCAGCGACTTTGACGTGATCGCTGCGCTGGTCACACGCAGCCGCGACAACTTGAGACGTCAAGACGGGCCCACCTTCTGGTTGACAGTCTTGGCTTCGTGGAGTGTTGCTTAAACGCGAAGCGCTGGCGGTAACAGCAGCGTCTCTGCGGACAGGCTCGGCATCCGGCGCTCCAGTTCGCGTCAAGTCCACGTTCTCCTCACATTCGGTCGAATCAGTCGGATCTAGAGCTGAGTGCGCACTGCTTGAGGCCGTCTCGTTGGTACGAACGCCGCTGTCATCGGCTTGCTCACGCTTCTCCTCCGTTTCTTCTCGGGTCTGCGCTGCCGAGCGTTGGACTTCCAGTGCTTCTTCATCCGCCGATGCACGGTGCTGTGCGCCTTGCTCGTCTCGAATTGGGACGCGCAAACTGCTTTGACCCCTGTCCTCTTCAGTCGTGAGAATCGTGATGCCACTGCGTGGAGGGATATGGACGCCAGGGGTGGCGTCGATTGGATACTGTTCTGAATCAGCACAGTTGGGTTTCATGGAGGCACCACTCGCCATCGAAGACGAATCATCCGCGCACACAAGTACAACTTCGTCATCTCGGCTCGATGAAGTAGAGAGTGGCTCTTGTAGCAATGCATCATCAAGATCGACTTCGTAACGATGAACTGGCAGCTGTGAAACGGGTGGAAAACCACTGGGTGAGACTTCATTCGTCAGTGAATGCCGCTTGTCTATCCTCTCCCGTCTTGAGTCGAGTTCTGCTGCGCCACTCCACGTCGAGACATACATGACGATGGCAACGTCACTCTGTCCGTCATCGGTAGCCTCTGCTGGACGAATCGACAAGTGTGAATCAACGATGTGCGTCTCGACACCTTCGTCTTCACCCTCGCGGCTTGATGGTGATTGCGGTCGCTCGAAAATGGTGATATCTTTATACGAGGGCAGTGACGCAGGCGTTGAGTTGCTGCTACGTCGGACACTATCGATCACAGCATCATTTTCTTCCAGTGGATGATGACTTTGCCCTTTCAAGCGGGATTCGTAGAGTCGACCATCAACGATATTGGACACTCGAGTGCCCAACGAATCCAACGTAATCGACAGAGCTTCGAGTTGGGAAAAATTTGATTCACTGGTAGCCACGTCTAGCGGATCACCAGCAGTTTGCCCTTCATTGATCTCGACAGCTTGGTTGAGCTGACCCTCAGTGCGTGTATGCTGGGCGGGTTCTAGTCCTTGATCTGACTCGTCCAGCACATTGCGTCTCGAAGCACGCGCAGCCGCAGAGGTTTCGCTTGGGACGTCAGTCGACAGAGTTCGAGTGTCTTGGTAGTTCTTCCGCTCGGCGCGTTTCTTCTCGCGTGCAAAGCATCGCATTTGTTCAGAAACAACGTGTTGACTGAGAGACACGCGATATTGAAGCTGGATCTTCGGAACGGCTTCACCCGCTCTGCCACATGCAAGCTGCCGGTCTTCACAGAAACAACTGGGTTCTTTCAAGCTGTCAATATGCGGTGGCTCATCTTGCATGCTCGCTACAAGAGACTCAGAGTCGATGCCAGCCCTGTCGCTTACCGCGCTGTCTTCGTTGTTCAATAGTCGATGAGTCTTCTCGTGCTCGTCGCGCTGCGTCACGGTGTCTTCGTTGGCAGCACGCGCAACATTTGTCAAAGCTCCACTTGCGCTTTTCAATTCTCCACGAAGGGAGACACCATTTTTTTCGAACACCTCTTCATCGTACTCTTCGTGATCCGATGTGAAAGCCACGATGCCTGGGATCAACTCTGCGATACCGCAGACGTCCGTACCTCCATCGTATCCTTCATACCCGATTGCAAGGACCTGAAGTGGTTCAAGGTCCGGGGTGTCAATCGCATCCACTGGCGCCACCTCCTGAATATTCGTTTGCTGAGCTGAACCTCGCGTCGTCAGTTTCGAACCTTTCTCAAAGCCTTCATCATCGTTTTCGATGCGGTAGCTCGTTACTTCCATCCCACTCGAATCTTCAACCTGGTACTGTTGTGAGTCACTCGCACCATGATCAGCCGAGGCAACACCAGTAACCTTAAGGCTCTCGTTCTGGATGAGAGATCGCAACTGCTTCTCAGGCTCTTGATTCGTACCCAAGTTGTCTTCATGTTGCTCCACCAAGGAGTAGACATTGAAACCACGACCTACATCGCACTTTGATACCGACAACGATGCGTTCGTCTCGCTGGCGGGCGCGGGCTCTGCACCGCTTTTTCGCAGCTGCTTCGTCACGTGCCTCCGATGGCCGGAATTTTCGTCTTGATCGTTTGTGGCTTCCGGGCCGAAGCAGTGTCCTAGTTGATCAGTGGATATTGAGTTCGGTGCTACTGTCCCGCCGATGATCGTGCTTCTATCAAGCGTCTCGCCATCGATTCGTGGGTCGTGCTCTTGCGCGACGCCTTTGCCTCGAGACTGCGACGCAAAGGCAGCTGGGGAGAATTCCGCACCAACTTTCGGTGGCAATCGAACACTCTCGCTTCCAGGGGCTAGTTTCAGACTCGCGTCATGATCTGACTTCACAAAAGTGACGCTCCCCCGCCATTCCTCATTGAAGGTTGATTCGTCGGTACGGACAGTTTTGATCATGGTCGCCACTTCCTCGATCGGTGGCGCCTCGACAGCAATCAGAGGTTTCCTGGGCGAACGCTCAGCTTCAAGCCACCCCATTTCCTCCAATACTTTGGTGCGAGCTTCCTCATCACCGAGTCGCTTCTTTTTGTCCCTGTCGGACTCTTCAAAATGCTTTGCTTTTGACGCCTTCGTTCTTGTTGGAGATCGAACCGTCGACTTTGAGCGGGCCTTCGTCTTTTCAACTACTTGCCGACGCTCAGCTGTCTCTGCAGCATCTCTGGATTGACTCGATGCAGTAGCTTTCAGATGATTCTCACCTATTCGTGACTTGGCGTTCTTCTTTTTCTTCTTCTTCACCTTCCGCTTCGCATCGTCATCCCTCGCGAGCGTCTTGTTACTTCGTGCAACTTGCAAGCCACTGCCCACGGCAATCTGTGGCTTACGGTTCCCAACAGCTTCCCCATTTGCACGTACTTCGCCCTTATCGCCTTTCGACTTCTTCGCAGCCTTGTCTCTATATTTTAGAGACGACCGATCGGCGGCGGCGGCAGCACCAGCGGGACTCCAGCTCGGCCTGTGGGCAGGCAACCGTCGATAAAGCACGCCCTTCAGCAGCGCGTACGTCTCCATCTCTAACCGCTGGAGATTTCGCTGCTGAAAGGTCGGGCCGGACTGCAGCATCTCAGTCCACTTGGACTCCTTGATTTCCGCTGGCATCCATGCCAGCTCCTGCGGATTCGTCGAGAACGGTGCGACTTGATCCGCTCGTCGTGGCATCTTCGCGGACTGTGGACGCAGATGAATTGACGTGGGCTTGCCACTTGATCGGACTGTTGACGCACTTGCGTTTCTCGCAGACTGAGGCCGAGCGTTCTCGAGAGGCGACGTTTGCAGCCGCCGCCGTGCCTCCAGCGCCTCCTCTTCGCCCTCACTGAAGCCGCTGGGCGAATCCGCGCCATCAGTATCCTCCACCACACCATGCAAACCATTGTCAAGATCACTCGAGACCGTACCCACTGCCTCTTCTCGCCGCCGCGTTCGCTCGTCTTGCCGTCTCGCGACGCGTGAAACGGAGCGGAACTGCACTCTTGCGACGACGAGATCGTCGTCCCTGGCGGTCGGATCAGACCGCCACGTGGACAGAAAGCTGCGCGAGTCCTTCTCGCGTTCACTCATACCAGCGGTGGACGCTTAAAGGCTCATTTGAGGCCCATATGCGTCCGCTAACGACGGCATCCAGCCACGCGCAATATTCGTTGCTGGCAGTTCCTGGAAGTATACACTGTAATACAGCCAAAAGAGGTTGAAGAAGCGTGCATGATACAAACCCGGACACGACATGGCTCCACTATGTCGTCTGTTACAAACATGATGGCTACACTTCCACCCGACTGAACTCGGTGGTATTGGTGCTCGGACGGTAAAGCACGAACGAGAAGTCAACGTGGAACGGCCCCGGGTGGAACACCGCGACGGACGAGTAGCCGAGCTGGTACTGCTCGGTCGAGTCGCCCAGGATGAGCACGTCCGGCAGCGGGAAGAGCTGCATGGCTGAGTCAAACGCCCAGTTGATGGGCGCGACGAGAAGCGGCAGCGGACACAGGTGGGCCTGGTCAATGATGGTCTTGACGAGGTGCTTGGAGATGTCCACGTGTGGGCGCGCTGAAGCAGCCGCCTCGCCATCCATGGTGGCGTCCTCGTCGTCGTGTTCGTCGGGCAGAGCCGGCAGAACTGCGTGACGGTGCATCTTGTGGTGGAGGTTGTCGCGGAACACCACGATATCTTGCGTGTAGTAGCGGATACTGGACACCAACGAAAGCGCAACATGAGGGTATGGGAGGCTACGGTGCAGTGCGGTACTTCACACGTACCGGCAAGGGTTGGTCGTGCATGTCACGTTCGGCACGCGGCGTACCAAGTCTTGCGTACAGAGCGACGGGAGCTGAGAGGCAGACACCGAGGTAACGTCAGCAGAGATGCTGCAACTCCAGGTGGCTAAACTGATATGGGCCGTACCGGGTGACGCGGGAACGCCTTGGCCGAGCCTGGGTCGCTTGGTCCGGGCACGAGCACGAACTTGGAGAACTCGGCCAGCTTCGGATACTTCAAGATCAAGTTGCCCAACTCGTCCAAGTACTCTTTCAGGTCTTGCAACGAGTTGGAACCCGCGCCACCACCAACCGGCGTGGATAGGAAGTCGCCCATGAGTATGAACATGCTCGGCTGCACACTCTCGAGGCCCTGGAACAGCAAGTCGAGGTGCTGCATCACCTGCGGATCATCGAGGTGCACGTCCGATAGCACAATGAACGTCGCGTGGTGGTCGCTTGCCTCGAGCTCTCGGATCTGATCGAGCTGCTGGGCCGACACTTCCACGCCAAGTGGATCCACTCCGCCTAGTACGGCAGTGGACTCGCTCTTGGTTTCCGGTGGAGGGAAGCCCATGGTCTACAGGCGCAAACACACACACACACAGCGCAGAGGCTATGAGCCACGGCAGAGGAATCAGCGCAATCATACACAGGAAGCGTACGTGGATGTGGAGCACATCGTCGATGACTTCGCCCTCGACGAGCACAACACAGTTCACGGTGAACAGCCCGTTCGTGTACGCCTGGTGGACGGATACACTGTCAGCACAATGCTTGCAGAACCCATTCACACACAACAATCGGGGCATGCGTACCGCATTGTCGAGCTCAATGAAGATGCGCGACGTCAGATCTTCTAGAAAGTAGCGCCGGCGCTCGTCCTGGCCGAGCATACCAATCACTCGACGGATGCCCGTGACCCCGAGCAGCGACTCGATGCGTGACAGCTCTATATGCTCGACCTGGTGAGAGACAGAGATCACCGGCGGGGCAAACATCTTGTTTCGTTTGACGCGAGTCTCGACGGACAGAAATCTGTGATGACCACACAATGTTACGATGCGCACGAAACGACGTGGATACTGAACGGGACACTCACCGATCACGAAGCAGGTGGAGCCGACTGTCGGCAGGCGCATGGATGGACCGGTGGCGGTCAGCTCTCAGTTCATACGAGCTCGTCTGCGGGATGTAGTGCAGTCTCGGCGTCGTGAAGGCATCAAAGATCTGGATGCTCTCGAACTGATTCTCGTCGTTCACGGCGAGCAGCGTATCAAGCGCACTCTCCAGCGCCTCGAGCGACACCACGGATGTCGTCACTGCAACGTCGAGCAAGTACATGAGAAAACATCTGATAGCTCACTCACGAGCCCAATTGCACTCACTCTTGCTGCGGTCGATGCTGTTCTTGAGCGCGAAGATGACATTGTCGAGCTCCAATGAGTGTTCTCTGTCCACACCCACCCACCATCAGTCAATGCCCAAAACGATCGGCAAATGGCACCAGCAGCATCTCTTACGTGTTGAGCTCATGGACGAGCCGGTTGAGCGCATCCGGGTGCAGTGAGAGCCCCTGCAGCTTGCACGCACGCAGCACTTGCTTTGCCGCCATTTTGGTCGGGCCTGCCCACACAATAGTGGCGATTTCGCGGGCAAGCAGCCACTATTGTGACCCTCTCGACACAGTGACTTATACGTTTCGTTACAGTGACATATATGCCACAATGTTCTCGTATTTTCTGTCTATTTCGATATCGGAACGTGACGCCGATAGCTAATTGGTCTTGTTGCCGCCCTGGCCAAGGCCGAGCACGTAGCTCATGTTCTGGGCATCCCGCACGGCCGAGGCGTCGCCGACGGAGGCGAACACGCGAGAATAGGTGCTCCACGTCTGCGCACTCTGCGGACGCAGGCTCACGCGCTCGTTCAGAAGAAGCTTGGCGAGCTGGAGGTTCTCACAGCGACTCGCGCTGAGAACGGCAGCATCCAGTCATGGCCAGTCAGCACCACGTCGTTGGCAGTCCTTCATTATGCTGATACACTGCTCGTACCTTTCGACGAGAAGCAGATCCACGAGCTCATGGTGGACACTCGTGCCGCCCAGAATCTCGAGGTTGCCTCGCACAGGAAGGAGCACGTCCACAGCGTCTTGGAAACGACCCTAGTCACATGAGAGGAACCATCAGCCTACAACCCCATAGCATGGTGAGTTGGTGAGTACTTCTATGACGGTACCTGCGAGTACGCCATAAAGCCATGGCAGACAGAGATGTAGACCGCGTTCAGCTCGCCTAAGTCATGGCAAAAAATGACGTTAGCGACACTTAGCAACCACATCATCGGGGATCGCAGGGGCTCACTGGCTGGACGGGGAAAGCTGAACGGAACGAGCTCCACGCCCTTGTGCTTTTCGAACTCGAAGACGTCAACTGGTTGATCTGCCGAATTCCAGAAGTCCAGAGTCAGCAATGAACACTCGTGAGCTACGGCGATGAGCGACGATCCGCGTACCGTCAGGGATGTTGTCACCCGCGTTATTGGCGGCGTCTTCATCAACCGATGCCAGCAAGCTCTACGATTCCGTCAACAGCACTCTCGTTAGCGCGCGACGCCAAGGGTGCCATCGCTCGATCATGGTGATACTTACGTAGCGAAGGAGCTTGTTCATCGGCGTGAGAGACACCTTTCCTTCCTTTTCATCGGTCGACACGGCCTGCCACTCATCGACGAGGCGATGCTGCAGCTGCGTGACGTCTTCGCCGATGAAATGGAGACGCCAGAACAGTTGTGTCGCGTCGCACAACGAGCGCACGGCGTGTCGTTCTTGCTGACCACGAGGGAGAATGTAGATGTCCAGGAACTTCTCGATTCGATCGTACCGGCCAAGCTCGAGCAGAAACAACGCCCACTGAAAGTAGAGGTGGTTCTCGAGCGGACCGCCGTTGTCAAAGTCATCCTGACAAGCGAGCGATGGGTGGATTAGAAGGCGCTTCATGACTACAGAGACTGTGCAGGTTCACATACCTTGTGCTGGAGAGCATAACTGGCTCCGTGGTTGGCGTTGCCGCGCGCTTCCAGGACGTGGAGCACCGTGTGGACTACCGGAAAAAAAAAATGTCGGTCAGGATTTAACGTGTCCACACCACTCACCTCACTCATGTGGGTGACCACGCACATGCCCATCGGTCGTTGCCGTTCATGGAGAGAGCCTTCTCCGCAAGCATCTCGGCGGCGTCCAGCTTTCCATTCGCCTGAAGACCGTAGGCTTGCATACCAAGCAGGTGACTGAAACCTAGAGAAGGAGAAGAGTCTGTGAGCACCCAAGCACCGAGAAGATCAAGGAACTCGCTTGTCGATGGTCTGACCAGGATCGTTTGGCGACCATGACGGGAGTCGGCGCGTGACCGTCGACAGCACATTTTTGTAGTCTCTGGGGCAACGAGTACCGGCAGACGCGTCAGGCATACAATCGCATTCGTCCATGGCGCAGGCTTTAGACTCACCCGAGCATGATATAGATGTCGAAAGCGCATCGCTGGGCGAGCAAGTCGGTGGGGTCGTGCAGCAGAATGGTCTCGTACACGGCCGCAGCCTCGCGGAGCCGACCAAACACCAGCGCATCCAGCGCCGCGACGTGAAGCTTTTCATTTGGCGTTGCTGTGGCTGTGTCCGTACATACAGTCGGATCCTGCGTTAGAGCACATGTGAACTCGACCCTGACGAGCCCCTGCCACATACCTTCTTCGCTCAAGGCTCTGGCGATTTCGAGCGTCATGGCAGCATCTAGGGCGTCTTGGTGCACCATGGGCGAGATGACTTGGCTTGTGGCGACGAGCACGTGGCCCATGAGGAAGCGACTGTCGTCCTCCAGAACCTATCGCCGACGCCCGCTCACGTCAGTCGGACTCGATCGATCGTCCATGCACGAGCCCCACTATCGTACCTTCTCAAGTAGCGACTTTGGGTGCGCATTCATGCCCGCATACTGTGTCAATACACCACATACACAGCACACCATCAGTGGATGAGGCAGAGACAGCAAGTACTTGTCCTGAATGGGGCGGATACCTCGAGCAGCGCGAGGTTGAACGCCTGGTTCTTGTTGGTCGAGCCGCGCAGCACCTGGTTGCGCTCGCCTTCGAACTCGCCGATGCCGAAGATCGTGCTCAGGAACGACATCGATCGCTGCTGCGTCACCGCCGTGGGGCGACGCCCGAGCGCCGCGCGCCATCGCGACGCCGACCGAATCCGCATCGCGAGCGTCATCTTGCTGATCCTCTCCACACACGTATCCCCAGAATCGGCGAGTTTGACATGGTTTACCTTCAGACGACATTGACAAGGTTGCACGAAGCGGCAGTTGCCCACGCCACGCACTTTCCTCAAGGCGGCGTCGTCCGTGACGGGGGATATTGACGACGCGGAATCTGTCTTCACGGAGATGGGGACGGAGGGCGTGCGAATCTTAAATATGCCTATATTCTGGTGCATGATCTATCTGCGTCGGCCGCAGTGGCCGCGCGTCCTTGCAAAATATTACCTACCCTCGAGACTACAAACTCACGGTACATATACACACTACACGTTGTCGGCGCAACGCCGCCGGACACGGACGCTTGGAGAAGGAGGTCGCTCCGCTCTCGAGGCAGAAAAAGATGCACGCTTCCACTTGGCGGGCCTAGACAGCGACGCCTGATCTTGATGGGATGGTTTGGGCTGCCGAGATTTACATGATGTTCAGGTTCGACCACGCCTGCAGCGACGGATCGACGACATGGGCGGCCGGCTCGTTGGAGATGTCCTCGAGAAGGCCGTCCCACGGGTTGGCGGCGCCCGTTGGCACGTCACCACTGTGAGCAGCCGTTGGCTCGGAAGCCATGCTGTGGAATGGGGCTTCGGTCAGCGACGTCGGCGCCGAGCTGGTCATCGTCGTGCGGTAGCCGCTGTGGGACATGGCGACACTCACCGACTGGCGATCCAAGTATGCCGTCATCTCGTGGGTCGGCGCCGGCTCCGGGTACGGCTGCACCTGCTGGTGCTGCTGCGGGGGCGAATGCACGAGACCTTCGTAGCCTTCCGAGCCACGCTCTGTCTTCTGCGCGGACGAAGCCGGCGGGTACGACGAGTACGCCTCGTGAGGGTACTGTGCGCCATAGCCCACGCGCCCATAGTCGTACGGCGCCACTTCCTGGTGCTGCTGCTGCGCGTGCAAGTCGAAGTGGGACGGAGCCGATTCACTGTTCATCTGGACGCGGGCAACGGTCTCAGGAGTCCGCTGCTTCTTCATGGGCTGCTGGTGGTAGTCGGGTTCCACTTGGTTGCCGTACCCGCTCGACCAGTGCGGCATCTGGTGGTGCACTCCGACCGATCCTCCGTGATGATGCATCCCATCGCGGGAGCCGCCGGACACGGACAGGCCGTGGGATTGCGGCGACGACGCCGACGAGTGCCACGAGAGGAGCGCGTCGTACTGGCCTTCGCGGAGCATCTGAAGCGCGAGCTTCTTCTTCTTGGCGTCCGACACGTCAAGCCCCTCCACGGGCTGGCCCACCACGACGGAGAACTTGAGGAAGTTGGTCACCCAAAACTGCTTGACGGCCTTGCGCAGGTTGAACGTTTCGACGTAGGCGCCCTCGTCCGTGTTGTTCTCACGGCGGAACTGCTCCACCAACTCGTGGCGGAAGATCGTCTCGAGTCGGGAGAACTCCTTCTCGCGCATGACGTGCTCGTCCTGGTTGAACTCCATGGCGACCACGCCCTTGGCCGGCTTGGGGATGCGGAACGTTCGCTTGCCCAGCGCGTTCTTCTGGAACTTCTTGGAGAGACGCATCGTCGAGCAGTTGAGCAGCTTGGCCAGCACGAGCCGCACGGGTGTGCCGTTGGACAGCGGCAGGCAGCTGCGGTCGAACTCCTGGAGAATGATCTCGATGAACTTCTCCTCGGCGCGCGTCCACTTGCCGCTGCGCGTCTCGATCTGTTCGTTCATATCTACCCGCAGAATACTGACCTGCGGCAGGTCGACTCGGCACACGGGGCAGTGGTTCAGCGGCCACACGTTGACGCAGCGCGAGTGGAAGAGGTGCCCGCACTTGGCGGAGAACAAGATCGGATCTGGGTGGTGGCACAGATCGCAGAGCTTATCGTGAGCGAGCGCACTCGGTGACGCGCCGGCGTGGCCCGGCGTGGACGCCGCGGCCGGCGTCGTCGCCACACTGGAGCCCGACATCTTGCGCTTGAGCGACGACGACGACGCGAGCGCCGACGGCGTGGACGCGTAGTGCTGCAAGTAGTGGTGGTGCTGGTGGTGCGGCGCGACGTAGTAGGCGTGCGGCGTGAGCGACGCCGCCGGGTGGTGGCCGTGGTGCGGCGACGCCGTGGGCAGCGGCGCGTGGAAGGCGGCGTGGTGCTGCGGCTGCTGGTGGTGGTAGTACACGTCGAGCGTCGGTCGCATGGACGGCGCGGCGCCGCCGCCCATGGCGGTCGGCATGCTGCTCTGCATTGGCGGCGGATAGTCGTACTCGTTGGGATACTGCGGGTTGGCCATGGTGTTGGTATTGATCATCTGTGTGTATCGGCGCGTTTGTTGCTGTTCTGTTGGCGCGCGCGCTCGCAGAACCGTTCTCCACAAGTTGCGTCAGTCACGGGGGAGTTGCAGCACGCAGAACGTCGACACAGATCCAAGACCGGTGCCGAGTCTGTGTCTTGCTGGGTGCTGATGGGAGACAATCCACTGCGCCTGACGAGGAGCTCGCGGCGCACACAAATTTGAGAGGCGGGCGGCGAACAAACACACTGCTTGAGGCGAGGGCGGGAAGATGCAGAGTGAGTGAAGTCAACGAAGCGCAGGTGGTGGTGATGCCCTCGGCTGCTCTTGGTGCACGAGCGCAGCGTGCCCCTCTCCTCGTCGGCAGTCAGGCAGGAACGGCAACGTCCCGACACACACACAGCACACACTCACACTGGAATCGCTTCTTCGCGTAGTCCGATCTCTGCACACGCGGATGCGAGACCAAGTGGGCGAGTGGCGCAGGGCCTGTGTGAGTCGGTCTGGTCCGGTCGAGTGAGCTCGGGCGGACGAACGCGGAGGGCGCTGCTCGTCGCGTTGCTGCTTGCTTCGCGATGACGCTGGAACTTGAATTGGCTGGCCGCGCGGACCAGGCCTTGCACTGTCGGGGTGTTGTGGCCCGACGAGAGAACGGACGGGGCGGTGAGAGAACCCAACCCTGTTGCCGAATGAACAGCTCTGCCTGCACACCCTTTTCCCCTGGGCGTTGGCAACAAATAGGGGGAGAGGGGGAAAAAATGTGCCGACGAAAAGAGCGACACACTAGAGAAAAGACCAAAGTAGTACAATATGGTGGGTGCCCAGCAGGTGAAAAAGTCGATGTCGTGCGGCGGCGCTGTTCACTGCCCCGCTTTTTCGTTTGTTTTTGTTCTTCGCGCGGGTTGGACTGTGTCTGTGTTTGTGTGAGGAGGGAAAGCGGGAGGTCTCTCTGTCCACGGGCTCCACGCGGTTGGGTGGGGCAAAGGCGCTGATTCAGGGGCGGCTGCCCTGGTTTCGCGCGCCCCCGTCCCTTGTCCCAATAAGCCTGCGTTTTGCCCTCAGGGTGTCACTCCTCCGTCTTTTGGCGTTGGCTCCTCCTCCTTTCTTCCCTGGAGCGGATCCGACTCCTACTCAGCAACACAACAAACTCAGACCAAAGCGGTGGGGAGTGAATGTGAAACCAAACAAAACCAGCAAGCACGGGCACAGAAGAGCCACCTTTACCATTTGGCGCAAGGGTTGACAACGCCCGACAACGACAACACAGCCGGCGGCTCCTGAGCCACAAAGACATAAACCAACTGGTTTGGAGCAACGCGACGTGAAGGCGCTTCGAACGCCTCATGCCCAGACGCACCAGATGTATCCCTTCATATCCAGTAGAGTCGCGCACGTAGCGAATGGCGACTGCAACATGCGTGATCGAAGTTGGATCCACCCTGCGCCACGAAGTCCGATGGTGGCGTGACGTGTTGATCTGTACAGTTATGGTGATATTTGGGGGGCGGTGCAGCTCTTGCGAACTTCTAGCCAGCAATACAGAACTGCTCTAATAAAGAGTTCCACACGTGGGAGATGAGGGATTTCATTTCAATCACGATGGAGCTGCTCCCATGCAGCTTAGTTTATCATGGAATCGTCCCGTAAGCCAATCCATCTGTTGGCAAGAAAATCCATGGACTCCATCTCGTTTGTCTCACGCGATACCGTCGAGGAATTGATAGGTGCAAAGATACAACGCGAAGAGCTGGGTGAAAGTGCTTGTAATGCCTCGTTGCACTGCCCGCGTGAGGACGCCTTGCAAAATCCAGTGGATGCCCCCGAAATGCTTTCACAACGTGAGGCAACGTAGTACAGTGTGTATTAGTGTGGTAAATCGGGTCGCATCAATGATTCCTTGTTGGGTCGGCGACAATTCAAGAAAACTTTTGACTGGATTCAATACTTTGCAACGGTGTTCTGCTTCACACATGGCCTTTCGTCCTGTCTAAATCCGCTCCAGATGGTCCCTTCTGCACTAGTCCACCCTTTTTGCCAATCTCTTGTTGTGCCGGGAGTTGCTGTGGTTGGATCGAAAGAAACTGCAGACAGGGCACACTGCGGTGCTTCACGGGAGTGGGACTGGAAGAATTCACACCTAACCTCAACGAAGAGACGAGTCAGGAGGGTTTTCGTTTGATCGTTGATCATTGCTTTTGCGTCCAACGTGTTGAGTGGAAGTCGCAGGACGAACTGAGAAGAACTGGTTGCGATGGAAGCCTGTGATACAGTACTGTACTGCACAGTACAGTATGGACAGGTACAGTATTTCTGTAGATGTACCGTGAAGTGTGCTATCGGACCTGTGATTCGACGGTCCAACAGCACAGGACCTATCACAGTTTGATTGGTCCTTGATTCCCGTGCGCTGTCGTGGACGCTTGGAGAACCAATGCATTGTCGTTCACCTCCATCTCTTCCGACTTGCTTTTTGTCTGTCGATTGAGGTTCTTAACAAGCATTGCTGGTGTAGAGTACCTTTGATGTGTACTTTCGCAACAGACCTTTTGTGCCCACAAATTGTGAGTCGTCAAGCTGGAGTTGGTTGTTCAGTTCATCTTCACGCAGCACGCTCGTCGCCGTATTCACACATCACGTCACAGTTTGCCCACATCCGCTTGGATTGGCTATGTGTCCTTCGATGACTTCCTCTGTTCCATATGGTTGCAACATGGTTTGGTTGTCCCGTTGAAGAATCGGGATGCTCCGAGGGATTTCCAGCAGCAGGAAACTTAGTTTGTGGCTCCGGGTGACCGTCAATTGAGTTCTGACGGTTGAGAACTCTGTCTGCAGCGAACACACGTGTGGGCTGTTTCCAGCACAGCCCATTGCAAGACAGACCGCATTCTCTGTCGTGGACACGATGCGAAGCTCTCTACCAATAACCGACAGCTCATCGCGATTTGTGGAAGGCTACGAATCTTCCGACAATGTGCGGCGTCGACGTCATCTGCTAGTTCCTCGGCGAGCGCGACACTGCGATGTTCATCTACTGTACTGTACCTTCGCGTCTCCTCCATATTTGCCTAGGAACTTCTTTGTCTTCATCTCGTGCTCTGACTCCCAAAATCCGTCGAACATTTCCGTGTCGGCGTTTGGTTAACACCGGTATTGACGCCCCCCTCATCCCGCTTCTTTTCTGCGGCGCCAACTGCATGCACTGGATGCAAGGTGGCACGAAGCTTTTTGACAGCATGTGCATTACCATGAAAACATTTCCTTGAATGTTGCGTTGTCTTCGGAAGACTCTTCCGCCTGGGTGGACGTTTTCGATCCGTGTGAGCCTGCGGCTATCCGAAAGCATCCCGCATTAACAAATCACATCGTGATGAGGATGTACACAAAATGTGACTCTGGGTCCGAGAGGCACATATTGTGAATCGCAAATTGGTGGGGCCGCGCCAGACTAGCTTGTGGGCCAGCCATACCTTGGTGTGCTTGTCCGATTGGTCAATAAACGTCTCCATGATTTCAGCCAATGTGGTGCTCGTATGGGGACATGCTTCAACTGACTGAGTACTTAATCAAAGCGATCCCTGAGGAACAACCGCCGAGTGTGTGGCCCCCGCATGCTTCGGTGTTTTCGGTGCTTTCCCCCCCTGCGAACAATCCGATCTGACCTGGACTGCCCAAGCCACCTAATCACCATGAGCGCCCCGGAACCTATCACGTGCAAGGCCGCCGTCTGCTGGAACGCGAAGGAGGACTTCGTGCTCGAGGACGTGGTCGTTGCGCCGCCGCGCGAGGGCGAGGTCCGCATCAAGATCGTCGCCACGGGCGTGTGCCACACGGACGAGTACACGCGCTCGGGCGCCGACCCGGAGGGCATCTTCCCGTGCATCATGGGACACGAGGGCGCCGGTATCGTCGAGAGCGTTGGCCCCAAGGTCACGAGCCTCAAAGTCGGCGACCACGTTGTGCCGTGCTACACGCCGCAGTGCCGCAAGTGCAAGTTCTGGTGGGTGGACGCGTCCGGCATGGGGCACAATGAATCTGTTATTCTCACGCGTTCTTTGCACACGTACAGCAAGTCGTCCAAGACCAACCTCTGCTCGATCATCCGCTCGACGCAGGGCAAGGGTGTAATGCCGGATGGCACCTCGCGTTTCACGTGCAAGCGCAACGGCGAGGTGGGTACATTTTATTTTTTATTTGGCTACATCCCCTGGACAACGAGTTGTCCGACGACGGGCTCTGATAAATGTTAACTTATCCTTTTTTACCTTGTTCCGCAGACGCTCTACCACTTCATGGGAACGTCCACCTTTTCGGAGTACACCGTGCTGCCAGAGATCTCGGTCGCCAAGATCGCTGATTCCGCTCCGCTCGACAAGGTGTGCTTGCTCGGCTGTGGTATCTCGACCGGCTTTGGTGCCGTCATGAACACCATGAAGGTCGAGAAGGGATCCACCGTCGCTGTCTTTGGGCTCGGTGCCGTCGGCCTGGCTGCCATTATGGGCGCCAAGGCTGCGGGTGCTCGTCGCATCATTGGCGTTGACATCAACCCCAAGAAGTTTTCCATTGCGGCCGAGTTCGGTGCGACGGAGTGCGTCAACCCACTCGACCACAAGGACAAGCCAATCCAGCAGGTTCTCATTGACATGACCGAGGAGGAAGGCTTTGGCGGTCTCGACTACACGTTCGAGTGCATCGGTCTCGCCTCGACCATGCGTGCTGCGATTGAGTGCTGCCACAAGGGTTGGGGCCAGTCGTGCATCATCGGCGTTGCCGCGTCGGGCGTTGAGATCACGACTCGTCCGTTCCAGCTCGTGACTGGCCGCCGCTGGGCGGGCAGCGCCTTCGGTGGCTACAAGAGCCGCGATGGCGTGCCAGCGCTTGTGGACATGTACCTCAAGAAGGAGCTCAAGGTTGACGAGTTCATCACGCACAAGTTCGACTTGGCGCAGATCAACGATGCGTTCCACGCGATGCACCAGGGCGACGTACGTAACCCCATGCTGCCTCTGCTCTCACGCCATTTGCGCAATTTCTCAACTCAATGTCTTTGTTTGTGTCTCGCTCCCCACACAGTGCATCCGCGCCATCATCTACTTCAACGGCGTGCCACAGTAAGGTTGGCAAGCGAGCATGTTCGAGGCAAGTAGGGGGCCCAGTGTGCAAGATCATGAGCAGCGCCCTCCATTTTCGGACCATGGGCACGCCTCTTCTCGTCTCCGGGTGCTCCTTGGTCTCCAATCTACTCGATAATGATGAATAGCACGATTTCACCTCTCTCGCAGTGCAGCTCCGATTGCCTAGTCACATAAATTCAACTTCAGGTCGGAATAGCTTTGGAACCCCACGGCGCAACCGTGGGCAAAACTTCCCCGAGCGCCTACCCAAAGCGTCGTGCAGGGCTTGACATTAGCGAGCTTGCGCCTCCGCAGTCGCACAGTAAATACTGAGGGACAGCGCAGCCTGCTTCGCACACACGCCGCAGAAGCGCTGCGTGCGTGTGCTGCACGGAGGCTCCTCGTCTTCGTCGACGACTCGACTGTCTCACCTCCCCCTCGCTCGGAAGCTTCTCCACCATCCACTGGCTGGCTTCCTCGCCCACGTGCCGTCAGCCTCTTTGCGGCCGACTGACGCAAGCGGCGTGCGCACGCACTGCGGGCACACTCCTCCTCCCTCGCCGCCGCAGAATGGATTGGCCAATCTTCGACATAAGAGTGTTTGCGCGTCGGTGGGAGATCCCAGAGAGCTCGTGACCGAAAACCATTCCGCAAGTCGCGAGTCTGTTCCACGCCACAAGAACTTTACCACGCGCCAAAACGGGTGGGTTCACCCCACTAAACGGGTTTGGACCCGTGTCACTCCGCTCCGAATCTCATGGTCTTAGCGAGTTCCGTTCCTGTCTTTCCCAAGAGCCTCTTGGAGGAAAAAGATCCGTGGCTCTCTCTCGCTCTTGGGGGGCGGAGCTGTCCGTCCGTTGGCCGCGGCGCGCTTGCTTGCTTCCACGGCTGCCCACATCCGGTTTTGCTCTCGACATCGAAGAGCTTCCCCACTCCCCCACAGAACTTCCCAAGACAAGACACCATGAGCGTGCAGGCCAAGGCTGGTGACAAGGTCGTCCTCGCGTACAGCGGCGGCCTCGACACGTCGATCATCCTCAAGTGGCTCGTGAACAAGGGCTTTGAGGTGATCTGCTACTGCGCCAACGTCGGCCAGCACGGCGAGGACTACACCAAGGTCAAGGAGAAGGCGCTGATGCTCGGCGCCAAGAAGGTGTACATTGAGGACCTTCGCGAGGAGTTTGTCCAGCACTACATCTTTGAGGCCGTCAAGGCGAATGCGATCTACGAGTCGCGCTACTTGCTCGGCACCTCGCTCGCGCGTCCGGTGATCGCCAAGAAGCAGGTCGAGATTGCGCAGGCCGAGGGCGCCAAGTACGTCGCCCACGGTGCCACTGGCAAGGGTAACGACCAGGTGCGATTCGAGCTCTGCGCGCAGGCCCTCGACGCGAGCCTCAAGACGATTGCCCCGTGGCGTGATGCCGAGTTCATTGAGCAGTTCAAGGGCCGCCCGGACCTGCTCAAGTACGCTGCCGAGCAGAACATCCCGGTGGATGCGACGCCGAAGGCCCCGTACAGCGTGGATGAGAACCTTTACCACACGAGTTACGAGGCGGGTATGCTCGAGGACCCCATGACGGCGCCGATGAAGTCGATGTTCAAGATGACTGTCGACCCGAAGGACGCCCCGGATGCCGCGGAGCAGGTGCGCATCACTTTCAACAAGGGTGTGCCAGTCAGCGTGACCAACCTCACGGCCAAGACCCCTGAGCTGACGGGCTCCCTCGAGCTCTTCCTTGAGCTCAACAAGCTTGCGGGTAAGCACGGCATTGGCCGTATCGACATTGTCGAGAACCGTTTCGTCGGTATCAAGTCGCGTGGCGTGTACGAGACCCCGGGCGGCACCATCCTCCGTGAAGCCCACCTCGACCTCGAGGGTCTGTGCATGGACCGCGAGGTCATGAAGGTCCGCGACACGCTCTCGGCCAAGTTTGCCGAGTTTGCGTACAACGGTTTCTGGTTCGCGCCGGAGATGGAGTTTGTGCGCAACGCCATTGACTTCTCGCAGCAGAACATCACGGGCTTCGTGGACCTGGAGCTGTACAAGGGCAATGTGACGGTCATTGGCCGCCACTCGGACGTTGCGCTCTACAGCGCCGACCTCGCGAGCATGGACCAGGAAGGTGGCGGCGCCAACTTCGACTACAACCCGGCCGACTCGCAGGGCTTTATCCGCATCAACGCGACCCGCCTCAAGGCCTGGAACCGTCGAGTCGCGCAGAAGCAGTAAGCGACACCTCCACCTCCATTCGACTTGCGCCAAGCCTTCTCCATTCAGTACTACACATCATAACTGGCCCGATGGAGCCGCAATCCTCAACACCGTTTCCTCCTCATCTTTACTTTTTCGGTGGTGTCGTTTCACCATGTACTCAAATGAGTGAACGTCCTCCAAAGATCGGTTTGCGCAACTTCAAAAACCGTTGCGGCCTCTAATCGGAGCATCTCATCTCAGATACTTCAGCCAAGCAAGTGGGTTTTTGGGTGCACAACTGAGAAGCTCTGGGTTACGCTGTACAACAGTGGTAACCCTTCCGGTGAGGTTAACTTATCGAGGCACTCGTTTTCTCGCTTTCTGGAAACCCCATCTCTCCAGGGAAAGCGTATTGCTTGGTCACCATGGGGAACGATGGCGGCGTCGTCGCCGTGAAGCGCAAGTTCATGCGCCATGCGAACCAGAAGACGAAGGGCGAGAAAGTAGATCAGGAAGTGCGGCGCATGGAACGCGCGCAGATGTGCGCCATCTCTGGCGACCCGCTGCAGGAGCCAATCGTCGCGTGCGAGCTGGGCAACCTCTACAACAAGCAGGCGCTGCTTGAGCACCTGTTGGCCAAGACCGTCCCGGAGCGGTTCCAGCACATCTCGTCGCTGAAGGACGTAGTCACGTGCCGCTTCTCGAAGCAAAACGGCGCGGCCTCTGGCCCGTCGGTCTGCCCCGTCACGATGCTCGAGTTCAACGGCAAGCAGCCGTTCGTCGTTGTGTGGACGTGCGGGTGCGTGGTGTCGGAGCGGTCGATGAAGGAGGTGCAGACAAAGGAGTGCCTCGTGTGCGGCACCTCGATCGAAGGTGCGAAGATTGTAGCGCTGTTGCAGTCGGAGGACGACTACGTGAAGGCGCAGAAGGCGATTCTCGACCGGAAGGCGTTGGAGAAGCAGCAGAAGAAAGATAGCAAAAAGAAGAGCGACAAGAAACGCCACGAGCGAAGCGAAGGAGATGCGGGCGACGGAGATGAACGCTCAAAGCATAAGGAGAAGAAGCGCAAGGCCGACACGCCCGCGACGTCCTCTCGGTCGTCCGCTCCTGTAGCGATGACGTCGATCGCCAATGAAGCCGCCCAGGCGATCGAGCAGGCCAAGGCAAAGAACAAGGTCTTCGCCTCGTTGTTCTCGAAGGACAAGGCGGACGCAAAGCAGAGTGCGAACGATCTTCTCATGACCGTAGGCGGCATGCGGTACAGTCTGTCGTAGCAACACAACCATGCACACAATCCCACGTTTAAATATCGATACTGTATGCTGGTTATACTGAGCTCCACACTTTGACGGAGCCAGCCACGCACCCCGTGACGAGCATGGCATCTTCGGGGTGGTACGCCAGCGCTCGCAGAGGCTTGCCGTGCGCATGGAAGCTGCCCATGCGTGCGTTCACGATATCCCAGTAGACCACTTGGCCGTCTTCCGAGCCGCTGATTGCAAACGCCCCATCGTTCGAGACGGCACAATCGATCTTGTATTCGCCGATACGGTGTCCTCGATACCTGGGCACCACATGAATCATGAGCCTCGTATCGCTTATCGATGGGGTACTTGCTGGGACGTACTTTTTCAGTTCGGCGCCGTCCGTTCTGTCGATCAGACGCAACGCGCCGTCCAAGGCGCTCGCTAGAAGCTGTCGCCCGTCGGGAGACCGCGCCACGGACACCACCGGTTCTAAAAGGAAGAAGAAAAAGGCGTGAGCTGTGCGACGAACAGCGACGCACGGCCATCAACACCAGTGCAGCGACCACGCATACCGTCAATGTTGTCTCGATAGACCTTCCCAGCTCGGAGATCGAACGTGCGCACGATTCCGTCGACGCAGCTACGCACACAGTGGAAGCAACGTGAGAACCACCGGTTCGAATCCAGAGCCAGTTCGCTGAGGCGTTTGCTCTGTACCCAGCGATGATTTCGTGCCCGGATACGACAAGAGACGTCACACTGTCCTTGAAGTCGTCCAGCACTTGGATTGGTGCGTATGCATTGCGGGCTCTACGGTCGAGATGCCACCGTTCAGCCAGGCGTACTATATCAATGACCCAACGCAGGTCATGCACCATAGATCGTACCTAATATCCCATGCGCGCACTGTCTTGTCGTACGAGCCCGAGAGGAGAACGGACGAATCCGCATTGTAGCGAACGCAGTTGATGCTCTACAGACATTCCAGCTCAGCCCCTGCGACGTTCGACGGATAGAGCAGACAATAACACCCTGGACGTACGTGGTCGTGGCCTTCAAACTTGCGAATCGTCTTGCCCGTCGGTACGTCCCACAGGAACACTGCCTTGTCGCGACCGCACGACGCAAATTGGCCGTTGTCCTGGGAGCTAGAGAAAACGCAAGCACGACGATCAACAAACGGCTTCGGTTTCCGCCCACACACACACCGTACATAGCGACATCCTGAACATCATATCCGTGGCGTCCCTGGTACGTCTTCACGAGCAGCCCCTCTCCCTTGGCTTCCAGCCCGTCGCGGTGCGGGTTCCACAGCCGAATGGTCTTATCCTGGCCACACGTCATGACGTACGTGCCCTTGTCTGGACTCACCACACACCTTCGTCAGTCCTCCCAAGTACCAGCGGCGACACACCGCTTCCATTCCCACTCACCATTGAAGCGCACAGCGTTCACCGGCCCGTGGTGGCCGCGCAGCACGCGCGCGCAGTCCGTCGGCACCGCCATCTTTCCTTTCGTTGCGTTGATTTGATTCGATGCCACGCAACTCGAACCCACTTCCATAACCAATGCAACATTTCAATTCAAGGTTTCTAACCATCGAGGAGGGCCAGCAATGTGTAGCCATCTTCGTCTCTTCGTCCGCCGAGGCTGGAGAGCGCCACTGTGTGTGGACGCCTCCTTGCATCTCGGACCAGAGGAAGAGACACCCCGTGGGTCCGCTCATTAGCTCTCTCTCTCTCTCTGTGTGTGTGTGTGTCTCCATCTTCTCCTTCTCCTTCTTCTCCCATCGTGGGCTGGTCGTCTACGGCGACGACGCGTCCAGCTCGCCAAAGAGCTTCCAAATGTCACCGTGGACAAAGTCGTTGTCGACGATGCTCACGAGGAAGTACGAGTCGTGGATCTCGTGAATGAGCTCGGCGGCCGCGCTCGCGTCGTCGTAGAGCGACGCCCACATGTTGAGCCAGAGCGAGAACGCCTCGTCCTTCCACGCCAAGAAGCTCGTGCTGTCGACGATCGTGGGCTGGAGGATCTCCTTGTTCGGGAAGACCCCCCAGGTGACCGCAATGGCCGATTTGCCGGCATTGGAGTACGAATTTCCACGGCAGTCGACAGCATGGTACTGGATGTAGCGCATCGAGGCGGCGTTGTCGATGATCTTCTTGAGGTTCTCGGGCGACACGAAGCACTCGACGTACGCCTTCTGGTACACGTGGCCGCCGGCACCGCCCCAGCCAAAGACCGGGTCGTCCGACGGCGCGGCGTTCACGCGCGGCTGGCTGTTGATTGTGAGGAAGCCCGAGCGGTTAGCCTTCTCGAGGTGCTCCTGGATCGACTTGGTCTCGAGGTGGAGCGCCGTGTCGCACCATGGCAGCGCCTTGATCTCGCCGCGCACGTATCTGACAAACGAGTGGTGGATGTCGTCCTTGGACACGGGCGCCTCGCCCCACATCGCCTTGCGGTCCTGGAACGAGAGCGTGCTGTGCACGTAGTGCGACTCGCTCAGGTCGCCGAACGCCGGGCTCTCGCTGTTGCCCCAGCGGCCGTTCGGGAACTCGTCCCAGCCGGCGGTGCGCTGCACGTAGCTCTTCGGGCGGTTCGACCAGTAGATCGGGCGCACGCTCTCGGTCGCGCGGTTCGCGAGCGTCGACGGTCTCCACGGCAGCTCGCGGCGCGTGGCCTTGTTCGAGAGGATGTCGAGCCCGTCCAGGATACGGCGCACCGAGCGCTCCAGGTTGAGCGTGTAAAAGTGGAGCCCCGGCGCGCCGGCGGCCATGAGCTCCTTGCACATCTTGACGCCGAGCTCGACGCCGTACTCCTTGACGGCCTCGTCATTGTCCTTGATCGGATCCAGCGCCTTGGTGATCTCCTCCGGTACGAGCGTGTTGCAGAACGACGTCATGCGCACAAAGCCGCTGTAGTTTTGGATGGGCATGATGCCCGGGATGATCGGCACGGTGATGCCGATGGCGCGGCAGTCCTTGACAAAGTCGACAAAGACCTTGACGTCGTAGAAGAGCTGCGTAATGATAAACTCGGCGCCAGCGTCCACCTTCTCCTTGAGATACTTGATGTCCGTGGCGCGGTCCACGGCCTCCGAGTGGGCCTCCGGGTACCCGGCCACGCCGATGCAGAACGCGTCGCCGTAGTTGGTCTTGATGTACCGCACGAGATCGACCGCGTGGGAAAAGCCGAGGTCGCACTCGTTGAAGCTCGCGGCGCCGCGCACCGGGTCGCCGCGCAGCGCGAGGATGTTCTGGATGCCGGCGTCGCGCGCGGCGTCGAGCGACTTGCGCACGTCGGCCTCGGCCATGTTGGTGCACGTCATGTGCATGAGCATCTCGAGGCCGCTAAACTTTTGCGCGTTCGCGCTGATGTCGATCGTGAGCTGCGCGCTGCTGCCGCCGGCGCCCCACGTCATATCGCAGAAGAGCGGCTCGAGCGACGCCATGCGGTCCATGCGCGTGTAGAGGTTGTCGACGCCTGCGGGCGTCTTGGGCGGGAAGAACTCGAACGAGTAGAACACCTCGCCCTTGTCCACGCTCTGCTGGATCTTGTCGACGATCTTCATGGCTGCTGCGTCTGCTGCTACTACGGTCTACGTACCTGCTGTGTGTGTGCGTCGATCCGCGGCGTGCTTCCGTGTGGCGACGAAGCGGAAGATGGCGAAGTCCCCGTGGAAGGAAGAGACCGTGTTTGGCTGCCCGGGTGTGTTTGCGTCAGTGGTTCAAAGTGAGTGGACCACATAAATAAACTAGGCAAATCAGGGCGAGATCGCCTAGTTTAAGGTCTCACAGTATCCTTATTATCGGATATTTCTGGAAACGAATGGGTGGAACGCTATTGCCACCGTCGAAAATGGACCTGGAGATGCGCTCGGCGCGGGGGGACGCGACGGGTCCCACGCGTGGCTGCGCGGCCTGCAGGGAGGAGAAGCGCAGTGATGCATTCTCGCGGACCCAGTGGACCAAGCCGCAGGCGTGCGTTTCCCCTGCTGTAGATGATAAACAAGGATGACGGCCCAACTGATCATGGCGTCTGCTTGTGCTGGAGTAGGAAATGCAAGTCCTGTGTGGAAGAGGCGCTGCTCCAGGCCAAGGAGGAGAACGACCCGTCGAAAAAGCTCAAGCGATGCGTGCAGTGCTTCCAGGACCTCGCGGTGGACCAGTTCTCCAAGCGGCAGTACGTGCAGCTCGACGGCAAGTGCAAGCCGTGCGTCGAGCAGCTCGAGCGCGAAGCCGCGCGGCTCAGCAGCGCGCTCGCCGGCAAGTGGAGCTTTGACCGGTACTACCGGTGCTGCCACCGCGGCAAGACGGGCGGCGTGGGCGTGCGCTGCAAGAGCAACATCGCGTCTCCGATCGTCGGGACGATCCTGCTCGGCCGCGTCTTCCGCGCTACGCAGGTGATCTTCAACGAGCAGGGCGACCCCATGGTCAAGCTCGAGTCGCTGTCCGTCGTCCAAGGACTCAAGACGGCAGAATCCACGAGCGATGGTGTCCACACCCACACAAAGCAGCGCGACGGGTGGGTTCCGTGCCGGTCGATCCGCAACGAGATCTTCATCGAGCCCCACGCTGGTCCGTGGCAGCTCGACAACGGCTCGCTACCAGCCTCGCTACCGCAGTACTTCCGATGCGTGATCGAAGGCTGCAAGGTGCGCAGCGCGGCCGATTTAGACCTAGTCGAGATCGGCTACGTGCTCTACGGCGACGTTGTCGAAGTCGTCGAGAGCCGCACTACAGACGACGGCGTCGTGTTCCTGCGGCTGCATGACCGCTACTTTGATGGCCCCGCGTGGGTCGTGGAGCGGACGCTTGACAACGAGTCGGTCCTGAACCGCATAGACGGTCCGTCAACCACGCCAGAGAAGTACCGCTGCGTGCAGGACGGCGGCGCGCCAACGCGCACGGAGCCGTCGCTGGCGTCGCCGCCCGTCGGTCGAATCCCGTGTGGGACGTTGGTCACCGTCGTGGAGCGAGTGATGACGCCGGAACGCCACGTCTTCCTGCGATTGGAGTCGCTGCAGACGCAGGGCAAAGCCAAGAAGAAGGACGCGAACGGCTCGAGTCGACCAAACGCGTTGTGGGTCATCGAGACGAGCACCGTGTGTGCCACCGTCATGGTGCGCTGCAGAGCCTTCGGCGACCCATTCCAGGTAACAATGTAACATGTTGATTTAACGACCACCCACTCACTGCTCGCCCAACCAGACCCAGTCCTCGACGACCCCCGAGTCCGCCGTCGGCAGGGGATACTTCATCCCACGGCCAAAGAAGTTGGGCGGCGCGTACACGTCTGCCGCCTGCAGAACGTCGCTCACGTCAAAGTCGTCGCCGTCGTCGTGGGCCACCATGGCGAGCACGTCGTCGCGCACGAGAAAGCAGTTGACGCCGTGGGACTCGCAGTACACGAGCGAGTACCCGTTCTTGCGGCCCCACAACTGCATGGCGCCGACACTCACGCCAAAGTACGACGTCCTGCCGTCCCACATCGCTGTCGGTCCGTTGTACTTGACGACGCGGGCCTCGTCGGGTGGAATGTGGGAGTTCACTTCAATGACGACCACGCGCGGAGAGAAGCGAGACCGGTCGACGGCGTCCAGGATCCAGTAGTCGTTAAAGTCCACGTCCACCGAGAGCAAGTCGAATTCGCGCGGCACGTCGTACTTGGCGAAGAGCTCATTGATGTTCTCCGGGGAGATCCACTCCCTGTGGAGGTTGATGGTCGCGTTGGCGTACCGGCCGTCCATGAGCAGGCCCGTCCACTGGAGCTCGTCCTTCAGGTACCGCGTGTTGCACTGGCGCGCGTCCTCCGTGCCGAACTCGACGTAGAACCGGTTCGTTGCCTCCACGTGGTCGAAAATGGACTGCAGCACGCCGTCTTCCCCATTCTGGGAGTACCTGCCCCACTCGTGTTGCCACAAGTCGCAGATCCACGCCAGACTCGACGCGGCCATCGCTGCGGGACACACTGCCGGTCGCCTCGCTTGAGCCTCCACGGCCCGCTCGGTGTAGAACGACGGATCGTACGCACTGAGTTCGGCGGTCGGCAGCAAGTCGACCGTGAATTCGACGGTGAGGCTGTGGGCTAGACACTTGTTGAACACGTCCATGAGCAGCAGCTTGGCCTTGTGGGGTCCGCTGCGGACGCCAAACAGCGGCGCCTCAAGCATCACGTGGAGGTTCTTGTTCGTCCCGAACTGGCTCACGACGTTGAGCTTGCTGCCTTTGAAGCAGACCAAGTCGCCGTCGACAAGCGCGCAGACTCGAAACGCCGGGTCCGACGGGTCGAACGCCGTCGTGTGGACCTCGAGCATGAGGCAGAATTGCGTGCCGACTCTGTGGAGACGCACGTCGTGAAGCGTAATGGTCGGCGTGACGATCCAAAAGTGGCGCGCGGCGATGAACGTCGGCTCTGCAGCAGCGCCAACGCCAGTCGATGGATCGCTCGGCTCGGCGAGAAGCATGAATTGGTAGCCGTCGCTGAAGCTGAACGGCTCGACGTACCAGATCTCGGTCGGCGGGAAAGGTCCGCAAAACTGGGGCGAGTTGCCATAGTTAAAATAGAGACACACGGTGTGGCGGCCTGCGAAAGCGCTGCCCGTGGACGGATCGAACCACTCGCCGTCAAAGTACACGCGCTCGCTTGTGGGGTTCAGCCGGCCAGCCACAGGCGACGTAAGGCGAAGCGCGAGGCCGTCAGCCGTCGAGATCGGCACGACTGGTGGGTTCGCAAACGCCGGGTGATGCTTGGTCACATTGGAGAACAAGTCCATCAGCGCCGCGCACTCGCTGTCGTGGGGACGCCATTGGCGGCACAGAAGCGCGGCCTGGAGCTCGAGGTCGGTGTCGGTCTGCACCGTCACTTCGTGCAATGTGTCATCAGCGACGACTGGAATCGTCGGCAGTGCCGGTGATGCGGCACCATCCAGTGCATCCGTTTGTGTCGGCGACGGCGGCCGTTGGATCGAGTCGGCTTCATTCGTTGCCATGACGCTGTGCTCGGTGGTAGCTGGCGCGGCCTCTGTCGTCTGTGTGCTGTTCTCATCGAGACATCCCCAGTCGCGCGCCGCGAGCGCGCGGATCTGAGTGTGCAGGTACTCGCAAGTGGTCAGATTCATGCGCTCGCAAAAGGCGACCACGGTCGTCTCCACGGGCTCTTCTGGGCGCAGCTTTATCACTTGCGACATCGGCGGCCTGTCCGCCGTCGCACCGTCCGAGACTTCGTATGAGAGCGTGCGGTCCAGCGTGAAGTTGACGAGCGCCTCGCTGGCGTCGTGGCGCGCCATGTCTTCCATCGCGTCCAGCAGCTGCAGGGACATGTCCTGCGTCTTGTACGCAGGCATTCCCCATAATGCAGTGAGTTGCTTGGCCTGGTCGTATAGCCCGTCGAAGGTGTGGACATGCACGAGTGCGTGCTCGACGCTCGCGCTGGGCACGCGGAGCTGCTCGCACGCATCGACAGCGGCGAACAGCAGCGCCACAGCCCACGGCGCCAGCAGCGGTGGCGGCGGCGGCCGCTTCATGTTGTGTGTATAGACCGCCGTGCTGGGAGGCGCGAGGAAATGAAATGGATGGATCGGATGTGGGAAGATCCGCTCATTCGACGGATGCGCATCAAGCGCCGCCTCGGAAAGATCGAAAGAATGCCATGGACACACAATCTCGTGTCGTACACACGAAACAAGGAATCAGGTTGAAGTTTTGGGAAGACATAG
This sequence comes from Pythium pyrilobum, assembly GCA_023335905.1. NCBI lineage: Eukaryota > Oomycota > Peronosporomycetes > Pythiales > Pythiaceae > Pythium > Pythium pyrilobum. Next base: position 3,664 of record JAADVV010000042.1, on the reverse strand, counting down.
TGGACTGCCACACCAGATATTCGAGTGCAGAGAATAGTTATATTAGTATACATAGAGAATGGAGCCTGCCTCAAAAGTCGTCGCTGCCCAGGATCGAGTCCATGAGGTTCTCCTCGTCGTTGCTGAGCACGGACGCGCGGCGCGCGGCGCTGTCGCCCACGCCGCCGCCCCCGCGCTCGTCCTCGTGGGGTGGCGTGCAGTGCAGCTTGCCCAGCCCGACGGGCGCGCTGTTGAGCATCCGCCGCGACGCGTGCTCGCCGCCGAACTGCACGGGCGGCAGAGCCGTTGCCGCCGCCGCCGGCACCGCGTGGACGGTCTGCGGCCGCTCTCCGTCTCTGTGGATCTCGACGTCCACAAAGTTCTTCTCGAGCTCCTTCATGGTCACGGGCTTGACGACGTCCTTGAGCTTTTGCAGCACGGCGTCCTTGCCCACGAGCCGCTGCGTGCAGAGCGCGACGTCGATCGCGGTCTTGCGCACCTTGTCGCTCGCGTGGTTGAGCGCGCGCGCGACGGCGTCGAGCACCTGGTGCGCGCTGATGCCGTCGGCCTGGAAGCCGAACTCGGGCACGAGCAGGCGCAGCAGGTGCATCTGCACGAGCGCGTCCGTCTCCTTGGCGAACACGCACGAGAGCGCGTACCGCAGCGTGTGCGGGTTGGTGAGCCGCGTGAGCTTGAGCACGCAGCGGCAGGCCGCGCGGTTCGTGCGGTTGTTGGGCTTCTGCATCGTGCCGAAGAGCCGCATGATCGTGAGCAGGATGAGCTCGCGCACGGCGTCCTCGCGCCACTCGACGCACGGGCCGTAGACCTTGACGAGCGTCGCGAACGCGTCCATCGCGCTGTTCACCACGGGCGCGATCGCGTCGCCGAGACTCCGGTACACGACCGTGCAGTACGCGAGGAAGTTGTGCTGCACGACGCTGTGGAACGCCGGCTTGACGTCGCGCAGGTCCGACTTGGCCTCGGTCACGGTCTTCTCCACGTCCACGAGCGCCTCCTTGCGGTCGCTCCACGTCTTGCTCTCGAGCTTGCGCCAGGCCACGGGTCCCACGACGGTCTGCGCCTGCTGCGCCATCGCGTCCAGCAGCGCCACGACCGCCTTGGACTCTTCGGCCGGCACGGCGACGAGCTGCACGGCCGTCTCGCTGCCGGCGTCGGCGGCGTCCTCAGCCTGGTTGGCGTTCTGCGCGGCCTGCTGCTGCTGCTGCTGCTGCTTCTCCTCCTCGCGCTTGGCGAGCAGCTCGTCCACGCGGCGGTTGATCACGCGCAGCATCTCGGGCTTGACGCCCGCGAGCTGCGCGTTCACGGCCTGGCCGTTGACCATGTGCAGCTCGGCGATGAGCTCCACGGCGGCCTTGCGCGTCTTCTCGTCGGCGATCTTGAGCACGGGCACGGCGAACTGCATCACGACCTCGACGTTCATGGCGGCCGCCGCGGTCTGCTGGCCGTCCACGCCGAGCTCCTTGACGAGCTGGCGCAGCGTCTCGACGCGCTGCCGCGGCGCCACCTCTTTGGCGCTCAGGTGGAGCAGCACGTGGGGCAGCACCTTGAGCTTCTTGAGCTTGGCGAGCCGCACGACGGCCTGCAGCGTCTCGCGCTGCGTGCGCTTGTTCGAGTCGCCGAGCTTGCCCACGACGGCCTTGGCCAGGCTCGAGAGCTGCTCGTTCATGGGCTGGTACTTGAGGAACGACCGGTCGAGCACGGGCGCGAACTCCTTGAGCACGCCGCGCAGACAGTCGAGCGCGCAGTACATGACGGGCGCCACGCGGTCGTCGACGCCGCACTGCACGGCCGCGACGGCGGCGCAGAAGAGCTCGCGCTTGTTCGTGGCGGCCGCGAGGTCCGTCTTCTTGATCTGGTACAGGATCGCGTCGAACCCGTCCTGCCGGTCGCCCCACGGGTCCGCGCCGAGCAGCCGCGCGACGCGCTCGCCAAATTCGTGCGTGATCGCGGCGCCCGCGTCGAACGCAAACGCCGCCGCGGCGGCCTCGCCCGCGGCGTGACCGCCGCCAGCCTCCTCTGTTCCCTGCAGTGACGCGTCAAAGGAGGAGGCAGCGCAGGACGTGCCGTCGGCGTCCTTCTCGAGCTCCTCTTGCACCTCCGGCGCGGCGGAGGCCACAAAGGACGACGCCAGGATCGGCGCCTCACTGGCGGAAGACCGGCGGCGGCCGAGCCACGCCGACGGGCGCGGCGGCAGGCTCTCGGCTTCCGCTGCTGCGCTGCACTTGCCTTCCTCCTCGCTGATGCCGTGGAGAGATGGCCGGCGCTCTGTCCGCGCCGCACGCACCGACGGCGCCACGCTTGGCGTGTCGGGCTTGCGCTTCGGGCTGGGCACGGCCGCCACCGCCGCCGCGTCGCCGGCGTTGACGGAGAGCGGCTGCGGAGGCTCGTGGTCTCGCTGGAACGAGCGCCGCGTGTGCAGCGACGGCGACGGCGAGCCGTTCGCGCGGCGCTTCATGGGCGACGACGGCACGGGCGAGCTGGCCGCAGAGCCTAGCACCTCCGTGCCAAACTGGAAGTCGCTCAGCAGCTGCGCGCGGCGCGCCGGCGAGCTGGACGCGGCGGCCTGGCGCGTCGGCCGCGTCGAGTGGTGAGCGCTCGCGACGCGGTCGCCCAGCCCCTGCGCTGTGTCTGTGTGGGAAGGCCCTCCTCGCGCCGTCTCCTGGTTCTCGCTGGGCCTCGCGTCCTGCTTGGCCTGGCGTGGCGGCTGGCTGCGCTTCACCGGCGAGAGGCTCGGACCTGCCGGCGCCCCGCGGAACTTGCCTGGCGAGACGCCGACGATCATCAGATCCGACTCGTGGGGCGTGCCAACGTCGCGCTGAGCCGCGGCGAACAGCCTGGCCGCCGGCGCCGGAGGTGACTGGTTGCCGCCGCTGCTGGCCGTTCCGCCGTTGTCGTCCGCGAACACCTCCACCTCATCGTCGTCGTCGTCGTCGTCGCCATCGGCGTCGCGGGCTTGGATCTCGTCCACACGGGGGCCCTCGCCCGGTTTGTAGTCGCAAGCAAAGACCTCCTCCTCCTGCTCCTCCTGCGTCTCCTCCTCATGTGTTTTGGCGCCCTTCTCCTCGTCCTCGTCCTCTTCCTTCGCCTGCTTCTCCTCTCTACTGGGCACTTCGAACGTCGCCACGCGGTCGTTCAGCGGCTCGTTGAGCGACGCCACCGCCGGCTCCATTGACTTCACGGGCGATGGCGGCTTCGCCTGCGCGCGCTGCTGCGTCTCGTGCTCGTCTTCATCTTGATCGGCCGCGCCAAACTGTTTGATCTCCGTGCGGTCGTCGCTGCTGCTGCGGTCCGAGTCGTTGTCCTGCTTGGACTCTGGCTCGCCATCGACAGCATCCTCCTTGTCGTCAGCCGCGATCGCGGCCGCCACTATAGCCTCGCCCGTCGCGGACCCCGTGGACGACTTGCGGCGGCCCAGCTTGAAGGTCGACTTGATGCGGCCCATGACGCCCTTGGACTTCTTCACGGCCGACGCGTCCTCCTCCGGCGTCTTGGTGGCCGCGCTGCCGTGAGAGCTCCGCAGCGCAGGCATCAACTCCGTGGTACTCACACCAAAGCAATTGCAAGCAAAGGAATCAAAGGCAGAGCAGCAAAACGCCGAGTCAAAACCATTGACCACTGAACGGCTGGAAGGCGTTGCTGGGGGAGGGGGGGGGGGGGGGGCAAC
>JAADVV010000041.1:0-34312 GCA_023335905.1 Pythium pyrilobum | reverse complement strand
TCGGAGAGCCTGCAAACAAGTTTTCGGTATCTGAGTTATCGAACTCAAGATCGCTTGCTGTGGGCAAATCCTGCGATGACGACACTCCGTACGTAGCAGGAGTGCTGGATCGGGAAAGAGCTGGAGACGCCGAGTGGTGATCCTCGTGAACGGGCTCAGATGTCTCCGCAAACGTGGCCTCTGAGGAAGAGCCAAAGTGAGCAGAGGCATATGAGCTTTCGTCACGATATCCATCAGCCGCAGCACTACTCGTGGCGTGGCCGAAGTCATTCGCGTAGCTATTCGACGCGAAATGGTCTCCAGTGGTGTGCCCCTCGCCGTGGATACGACGGCTGAACTCGTTCTCGTAGCTACTGGAGCCGAAGTGCTCTGCCGTTGTTTCCTCTTCGTAGCTGTATGCGTCCTCTCCTTGGTCGAAACCGGCACCAGTGGCTTCATTCTCGAACAGCGCGCTCTTCGTGGATGACACGTCAAACTCAGACGACAGCGGACCGCCACCCACACCGAAAGCGCTCGACAAGTCCGAGTTGCGCTGGTACGGCGCCGTATCTTCATTCGAGGCCTGTCCATCTGAGCTGGAAGGCGGCTCGGTGATGAACGCAGTGTCAGCAGTTGACGAGCCGAACGCACTTCTCGTCTCGGAGTACCCGCCGTCGGAGTACGTCCCGTCGCTCACATTGTCTGATCCACCAAACGTGGCACCCGCAGACGACGCTTCCGCAAACGACGCAACAGAACCGACCTCGGCCTCTGATGGAGTGCGGTGGTGGTCGTGGTGATAATGGCCAAAAGTCAGCTCCGCCGCACCAAATGATGACGAGCCATACGACACATCCGGCTTGTTCACGGAAACAGGCACGAATGGAGCCGGCGTCTGCTCGCCTTCTGATGGAACCGATTCCACGACGTCTACACCGGAGTCGCCGTGCTGAGTCTCCCAACTGATTTGCCGCCGTGTGGTTTCTTGCGACGCTTCAACTGACGTGCCGTTATCATGTTGATGCTCGGTGGCTGGGAATTTCTGTGTATCCGCTGACGAGGAAGACGCATCGTTTCGGTGGTCGTACTCACTACCGCCGTACCCGAAGTCCGAACCCTGATACTGCTGCTGCTCGTGCTGGTGGTGTTCATGCTGGCGGTGTTCATGCTGGTGGTGTTCATGATGGTGTTGCTCGTGCTGATGCTGCTCGTGGTGGTCGAAATGGTGCTGCGTACTGTTCGCTTCCTCGTGCTGAGTCGTGTACTGGTAGCTTGGCTCGCTGTGATAGCTTGCCTCGGTCTGATAGTTTGACTCGTTCTGATAGCTTGCCTCGTTCTGATAGCTTGACTTGTTATGATAGCTTGACTCGTTCTGATAGCTTGACTCGTTCTGATAGCTGGACTCACTCTGATAGTCATAGTAGCTACCATGCGCGTCAGCTGGCACCGCCTCGTCGGCTGCCTGCGATAGCGAGTGACTGTGCTCGCCCGAGAAACGCGTCGACTCCGTCAAACCAAAGAAACCATCGTCTGCCACCTCTGAAAGCGGCTCCGTCTGCTCTTGCGGCGGATGCGCCGTATACTCTTGCTGCGAATACTCGTTGTGCTCATGGTAGAACTCGGATGAGGTCGCGGTGTTTGCGAAGCTCTGCTCGAATCCGTGGGTCGTCTCACTCACGAAATGGTGGTTGTCCGTCGCCACTTCCTCTGTCGAAATCTGCTCCGCAGCATACTCACTCTGGTTCTGCACAATCTCGGCGCTAGCAGTTGACGCGTGGACTGGTCCTTCAGCCCGCGAATCGCCAGCGCTGGGAGTCGCGACTTCTGTCTCTACTGCGAGATTCTCGATTTCCGCATCCTCTTGCCACGCACTCTCTTCTCCCCAATCAGACTCCCGCTGGAAGGTCTCAGTCGCCGCAGCGAGCACCTCGTCGCTTTGGTCCCTGAACTCGTCGGTCGCACTCGTCGTGGAAAATACGTCAGCTTGCTCCGTCACCTCAGTCATTGGCTCGGCATGCAGCGACAAGGCACCAACGTCCGGAAGCGGCGCCTCCACAGCCGGTGCCATCACCGCGGACGCCTCTGCTGGTTCCTCATCATCGGCGAACAGGTCGTCGTCGCCTTCGTCGCCCCAGAACTCACCGGCGGGCGCGGCCGTTGGCGAGAGCACAGCGCCGAGGTGCGCGGACGCGGACGACAGCGGAGGCACCTCGTACTGCGGCACTCCTGCAGGCACCCCAGGCACTAGCGTAGCGCTCGCTTCTTTCACTTCCATAGACGTCTCCTGGTGTTCTTCCAGAACGAGTTCCTCGGTCACGCTGCTGTCGTCCCAGCCGTTGTCATCGTTCCATGCGCTGTCGCTTGCTGCAGCTTCGGTTGCTTCAGCGGAATAATCGAACTCCCCACCCCATGCGGATGGAGATGGAGCAGCCGAGACTGGCTTCGTCTCAAGCTCCGTCTTAGCTGGCTCGGGCTCAGCGGCGACCTCAGTCGCGACAGCCGCGGGCGGCAGCACCGTCTCGGTGGATGGCGTTGCTGGACTGGCTTCGTCCACCCACCCAAACTCGTCATCTTCATCTTCAAACGGCTTGCTCGCTGAGCCACCGGCGGCGACCTGCTCCTCGGTCGCGGACGCGGGAGACAGAATGTTTGACGGCGAGTCGACCCCCCAGCCGTCGTCGCCACCGAGATCCGAGTCGTCCATCGAGAAGAGCTGCCCAGTCGGCTTGGACGCCGACGTAGTCGCAGAAAACGCGGACGAACTCGAACTGTACGAGGATGACGCGGCCATCGCAAACGGCAGCGCGCCGCTCGACGACGAACGCGGCGTCTCGTCACGCTCAAAGAGGCTCGTCGTCGTCGTCGTCGTCGTCTGCTTGGGCGTTGACGTTGGCGCCGCGGAAGCAGATGACGCGGCTGTCGTCGTCATGGTTTTTGCCGTGGTCTTCGCAGTAGCCGCGGCCGTCGGCTTTTGCCGCAACCGCGCGTTGGTCGCCGCGGTCTCGGCGCTCGACGGGCGCTGCGGTCTCGCGTCGCGCGTGGTCACCGAGCGGCCAAACGCCGACGACGAGAACGTGGACGTGCGCGACGTGGTCGGAGTCGCCGAGGACCCAAATGCCGTGGTCCTTGAGGACGACGAGCCGAAGCCGAAGCGCGCCGTGGTCGCCGCCGGCTGCGCGCGGAACGTGCTCGCGCCCGTCGTGGTCGGCGGCGCGAGCCGCGAGCGGCGAGACTGCGCCTGCTCGTCCGCCATCAAGAGACTGGTTGTGCAGTGTCCCTCCTCCTCTCTCTCTCTCTCCGTGCTTGCTAGAGGCCGTGAAGTATCCCTCCACGCTTCGACTCCGTTTCCCCCTGGTGGGCCGCGTGTCGGTGTTGGGATTTTCCACTCGCCTCAATGCAGTGTGTGCTCGCCCGTTATTAGCGTTGCGGTGTCCCCCCTCGCTTGCGTTTTTTGCCGTACCGGTTTAGAATACCGGTAGGACCGGCTTCAAGGAGGTAAACATCGGTGTGGTCCACGTGTCTGAGTCGACGTCTGAGAAAGGACCACTTGCTGACCTTCTTTTTACGAGAGAGAAAGAGAGCCGTATTTACGCGAGGGATGTGACACACGCGTGTCTTTGATTGTGTTCCAAAACACGGTAGAGTGGAGGCAGCTGGGAATCGTGTTCGTCTTCGGGCTGCTAGGAAGAGAAGGGCGACGCAGACCATCTCACACGCACCCGACGAACGCCGCGCCGTCGCTCCGCTTCGACAGCCGCCAGTGACCGCCGCACGCAGAAGCGGAACGTTCCCACAACGCACAGAGCAGCGCTGGACGATCGCGCCAGCGGTATAACTAGAAGCTCACCCCGCGGTTGGATTTTCGGCGGGACGCGCAGTTTGAATTCTCGACTCCACGATGCCGGTCGAGGTGCAACGCAAGCTGACGGTGCTCGGGTACCCGGGCGTGGGCAAGTCGTCGCTCACGACGTGCTTTGTCGAGAACCGGTTCGTCGAGAACTACGATCCGACCATTGAGAACACATTCCACAAGACCATTCGGCTCAAGAATGCGCATTTCATCACCGACATTGTCGATACCGCCGGCATGGTTCGTTGGACGACTACTTTGATACTGATTGCCGAGGACTACTTCGTGTGGCTCATTTTTGATCACGCTGGATGTGTAGGATGAGTACTCCAACTTCTCGCAGGCGGCGTCGGTCGGCGTGCACGGCTACGTGCTCGTGTACTCGATCGGCTCGCGCACATCGTTTGAGAAGCTCAAGCTTATCAACGAGAAGCTACTCAACATGCTCGGATCTAGACCGCCGCGTGTGCTCGTCGCCAGCATGTCGGACCTCGACAAGAGCAGGTGTGTGCGGCGAAATGAAGCGTTCTTGTCTGCAGATTCGATACTCAATACTATCGCTTTCTTCTCGCATTGCCAGACAAGTCTCGCAAGAAGAAGGCCAGCTCCTCGCGCGCGAGTGGGAGTGTCCGTTCGTTGAATGCTCGGCCAAGGACAATGATAACATCAGTACGTTTGCGCATCGCCGAGTCGTTTAGCTCACTCGTGGCTTCCACTAACGAAGGCTGTGCTTGAACCATAGACGAGGTGTTCACGTACCTGATCAAGGAGATCGAGCGTGACTCGGGGCTGCTCGACGTCAGTAACGACGCCGGGTGTGCAATATTGTAACTGCGACGCTGCTCGCCGCGCGCCGCGCTCGCTGGTCGTCGTCGCCTGCATATCTCCGCGTGTGTATATATCCACTTACAACCAGACAAGGGGAGAAAGAGAGAGAGAGAGAGAGAGAAAGCAAACGAAAAAGCTCGCCTGCCGTCTTGGAGAGTAACATATTTGTAGACGAATGGAGATTCTCTCGTCGACGCCATGTCTGCGTTTTCCACACTCCATGTGGTGCGTCCACGCTCGGCGCGTCTACCGTGCCCATCCCAATGGCGCGAAGGAGGGGGTTACAATTCAGGAACTCACGGTAGGCCAAGATAGTAACCACATCAGTTCTTACCTGGACCACCGCAATGTGGGGACCGCATCGGATCCCCGTCCGGATAAACGATGCTTGTTTTGCACAGCCATTTGTATAGCGTCCGGATAATCCGACGCTTTGTGGTAGTGGTGTTGGAGCGACCGCTCCCTTCTGTGTGAGCTGCTGGGGAACAATTCGATCGCTACCAGGTGCGTCCGCCGCAGCACGGGCGTGTTGCCGCGAGCGCCGCGCTCGCGTGGGTCCTTCTGCCCCAGGGGGACCACACGGCGCCTCGCTCGTGTAGCCCGCATCTCTCTTCCGACTTTCCACGCCGAGACTGACATTTCTGTGTGTGCGGACGTCAGTTCTAGACGAAGAAACAAGATGATCCGTAAGGTGACCTTCGAGTTGGGCCGTGCTGTGCGGGAGACCGGCCAGGCGCTCGACCGCCTCGGTCTGCGCGTGCTGGGTGAAAACTCGCACAAGGAGCGATGTGCGTTCTCTTTGTCTGCTGCTGTTGTTTGTTGTTGCTGGGCCCGGAGGTCTCACGTTTGCGGTTTGTGTGTCTCCAGTCTCGCGCCACCGCCAGGTGATGAACCTGTACGACAAGCAACCAGTGATCGCCCACGACGTGTGGGTCGCGCCGAACGCCACGATCATCGGTGACGTCGAGATCTGCAACGACGCGTCGGTCTTCTACAACGTCGTGATCCGCGGCGACCTCAACCAGGTCCGCATCGGCAACCGCACGAACGTGCAGGACCGCACGGTCATCCACACGGCCAGCACCTCGAGCCCCGGCCTCGCGCCTGGCACTTCGATCGGTAACGACGTGACCGTCGGCCACGGCTGCACGCTTTACTCGTGCACCATCGAGAACAACTCGCTCATCGGCATGGGCTCGATCATCCTCGACGGCGCGCTCGTCGAGTCGAACACGATCATCGCTGCCGGCAGCGTCGTGCCGCCAGGCCGCCGCATTCCGTCGGGCCAGCTCTGGGCTGGCAACCCGGCCAAGTACGTGCGTGATATCTCGGAGGACGAGGTCAAGGACATCACCAAGCAGGCCGCGGACTACACGGGCATCGCGCGCACCCACAGCGACGAGTTCCTGCCGTACGGCACCGCCTACCTCGACGCCGAGCGCGTCAAGGCTCAGGGTGGCAAGTTGTAAGCGTGGCGGGAAAAGAAAATCCTCCCCGCGCCCACGCCTTCGCTCCCTGCCTTCGAGTTTACCACTTCGACGTCTTAATCGCCTGTAGTTCGACGAGTGGCGACGCGCCTTGTGGTCGACGTCCTTAGATTGACGCTTGCTGGAAAGGTAACTCGCTAATGGTGGAGCCTCAGGTGTCGTTAATCTAAAAAAATCAAAAGAAAAAAAACTAACATGCTGGAGTTCAGTAGCCCAGGAGCCCAAAAGCGGGGGAGGGCCTGCTTGTCATGTTTCTCCGATCTAATCGTCATCCTCCGATCGTATCCGGCGCTGCTTCTTCTTCTTGTCCTGGCTGAACCCTTCGCTTGCCTTGACCCGCTTCTTGAAGCTCACGTCGCCGTCGGCTTGGATCATGATCTCTTCCTCGCGTGCCTTCTTGCTGCCAGCAGATTCCTGGTCGATCTCGATGCCCTTGTAGCTGCCTCCCCACGGGTTGAATGCGCCGAGCGCGTTGTCTCCCTGTCCCGAGAAGTCTTCCAGCGCATCGCGACGTCTCTCGTCTTCCATTCGCTTCGCGTCGTCCGTCTCGGCGACCGCTTCGCGTTGAGCGACGGCTTCCTCACTCTCGTCGATCTCGTTCACGACCACTGTGCTCCACTCACCCATGCCCGTCGTCTCGTCCACGGGCACATGGACCTCTTCGATCGTGTAGGCCTCGCCGTTCGCCAGCTTCTCCACCATGCGCTGGGCGTCCTCGATGGACATGCCCTCCGGCAACTTGATGCGAAACCGATCCGCGAGCAACTCGTGCTCCGTGACAGGAGCGGCGACACCAGGAAGCATATACGTCACTGACAACCGACGGAAGCTGAGATCGGTGTTGGGCACGTGATGGACGTCCGCCTTTTCGATCAACGCGTCCACCCATTCCTCGACCTCCTCGACCCAAATCTGGCACGCACTGCCCGCGACGAGCTGGTCCTCGTGGCGTTTTCCCTCCAGATACACGGCACCACGCACCATGTAGATGCCCTTGTCATCCTCCTTCGGCGGCTCCACCTCTTCTTCCACTTCCTCCCCCTCTTGCGCGTTGCTGCGGTTGAACTGCCGTCTCTCACCGCCGTTCTCAAATTTTCGAGGTCCATTCGAGCGGTTTGGACAGCCTCCGCGAGGCGGTGGAGGCGGTGGGATGCCTGACGCAGCGAGATCTTGCGCGTACTTGGCATGCGCGGCCTGAACAAGCAGGAAACGGATCACCAGCAGGTCAGCGTTGTGGCCATCGGAATACTGAGTTGTAGCGCAACACGCACCGCCTCAATGTCACGCAGCTGCTGCTGCAGATCCTTCTCGGCGTGGAACGCGTTCGACTTTTCCTTGCGCTTCTGCTTCAGCGCTGCCTCGACCATGCCCTTGTGTCTGCCGCCCTGCTCATGGTGGCGGATGCTCTACAAGATGCATGCCACGAGCAGCTCTTTTCGTCAGTCGCCACTCTATCAACCGGTGGAGATAGCACGCTGCCCTCCGACGCACATTCTTGTCGTTCGCCGTCCACACATTGCAGTACTTGCAGTAGTGGCGCGAGTCCGCCATCCCCGCGCCAACGACGTCAATACCCGGCGCAGCACCTTGGGATTCTTGCCATTCGCGGTGCAGTGTTCGCACATCCGTACCCTCATTCCGTTCTAATTGCATGATATCCTCCATTTCAGCATACTCACTTTCACAGGTCAATTCAAAATTGAATTGGCTGTCCGACTCCTCCTCATCGTACTGTATAGATCGCTAATACAAGCCTCCACGCCCCGCTCTTTCCTGTTCGCGCGGTTGGTTGGCAGGCGGCGCCGTGCGATTGGCTCCATGGGGAGCTCGCCGCCTCGCCTCCCCAATCCAGTCGTGATTCTTTAGAAGACGTAACAATGGCTAGCAAGGGTACGTCGCCGCCGCCGCCGTCTATTACGCCCACGCGTGTGCTGGCCTCCTGCACCCCCCTCCCTCTCCTGGCGCCTCCGTCCGCAACAGCAAGTGTGTGGGAGGACGGAGAGGTCGAGGAGGAGGAAGAGAAGCAGGCCCGCCGCACGCGCGTGGTGTGTATGCCGAATGAGAAGCTCCATGACTAACGCTCCCTCTGCTGCGCTACTACAGGACGTGGTGGTCTTTCGGGTGCGAAGTACCGCATCACGCTGGGTCTCCCAGTGGGTGCCGTGATGAACTGCGCCGACAACTCGGGTGCCAAGAACCTCTACATCATCGCCGTGTGCGGTATCAAGGGTCGCTTGAACCGTCTCCCGGCCGCCGGTGTCGGTGACATGGTGCTCGCTACGGTCAAGAAGGGTAAGCCGGACCTCCGTAAGAAGGTCATGCCTGCCGTCGTGATCCGTCAGCGCAAGGCCTGGCGCCGCAAGGACGGTGTGTACCTCTACTTCGAGGACAACGCCGGTGTGATCGTCAACCCCAAGGGCGAGATGAAGGGCTCGGCCATCACGGGCCCGGTCGGCAAGGAGTGCGCGGACCTTTGGCCGCGTATCGCCTCGAACGCTGGTTCCATTGTGTAAATATAAAGAACGCCAAGAAACTTCAATAAAGAATCTCGGTCTTCTTGCCACACACGCGTTTCGCCCTCCCATCTGCATGCAATAATGAGACAAAGAGCCCCTATTGACTTACGCCTTCTTCTTCTTGCCTTTCTTGGCGGCTTTGAGCGCGGCCTCCTCCTCGAGGCGGCGCCGCTCCTCCTCGCTCTTGGTCTCGTCTTTGATGTCCTTCTTGAGCTGCTTGAGGATGTTGGCGCCGTCCTCCAGCAGAGTCGGCGAGACCCCTTCGACGCCAGCGCCAAAGTCCTGCAGCAACACCAGCAAGTCAACACCCGACCCCGTCCTTACTACTACGTCGTACTGCACGACACAAGTAAACTCCACGCACCACGGCGCTTTGGATCCGCGTGTTGCGCAGCTCCAGCGCCTGGAGCAGCGTCGGCACCTCCGTGCCGTCCTCGAAGCGGAAGCCATGTACGGTCTCAACGCCGGCGTCGCTCGTCGTGGCCAGCGGCGTGAACGGCTGTAGACACGCCTGCAGCTGCACCTCCGCGTTGAGGCGGTCGCGCAGCCCCACAGCGGACGCGAGCAGCTTGTCGTTAACGCCGACGACCTGCGACTCGCTGATGCTCGCCTCGAGCCGCACGATGTCGCGCCGGTGCTTCTTGGTGCCGAGCTCGATCTTGGCGCACATTGCCTCGCACCCGTAGAGCGTGCACTCGGCCTCGGCGCTGCGGATCACCTGCACGCCTAGCATGAGCATCTCGCGGCTCACGGCCTCGCGCCGCCCGCTCAGCAGCGCCGTCTTGAGCGGCTCGATCAGCGACCGCACGCCGATGGGGCGCACGACCATCAACGACTTGATCTCTTCCTGGAGCGCGACGTGGGCGACGAGCTGCCGGTAGGTCTGCTTGGCCCGCAGGATCAGTTCGCGGTCGACGGCCTTGAGCTGCGCGGCCTCGATGGACGTGTACAGCGCCTCCGCGTCGGTCTGGCTCAGCGTGAGCGACCTGGCGATCTCGTCGCTCGTGAGCAGTCGGCGCGTCGGTCTGGGCGGCTCCAGCTCGGCGAGCGGCGGGTCGACGCCGTCCATGTCGCCTCCGGCGGAGAGCGGCGCCACACTGTCGCCGAGGGCAGCAGCGTCTCCTGCTGCCACCGCCTGGTCCAGAGCTGCGCTCGGTTCTTCACTAGTGGCTGCCATCGCGGTCACTGGCCGACTACTGCTGTCGTTGCCCTGCGTGGGCGGGCGGCTCGTCGACGCTGCTGACGCCGCGGGCGTGCTTGCCTTCGCGATGAGCTCGAGCGTGCTGCGGATCAGCTCAAGCTTGGCGTCGAGGATGTTGCGCAGGTCCTGTTCGGTCTTGCCCATCTCGGTCGCGCACTCCTGGCAGTACCGCATCGCGCGCACGACCGCCGACGTAGAGGCCGTGCCCGGACGATGGTGGTCCACGGGTGTCACAATCTCTGTGATGGATGAGCAGGGCTTGACGTCGCAGTACACGTTGTGGCAGTGCTGGCACAGGCTCGGGCGGCGCAGCCGGTTGAACGTCTCCTTGCACCACTCGCAGTTCGTCTGGCTCTGGAACTTTTGGATCAGCTTGCGGCACGTCGGCTCGGTCGCGAGGTCGAGCGGCCGGTTGCCGTACCGGTTCCGTTGGTCCACAACGGCGGAGTTCGCGAGCAAAATCTCAATCACCTCGCGGAAGCCGCCAGAGCACACGAGATGGAGCGCGCGATTGCCGATCGGGTCGACGTCCTCGATGGAGTACCCCGCCTGGAGCAGGATCGTCACAATCTCGGCGTGGCCCTTGTAGCACGCCCAGTGGAGAGGCGTGTTCGAGCCATTGCCCAGCAGCTTCTTCGCCCCGCCGGCGGATGCTGCTGCCATCACTAGCGAGGGCGCTGCTTCAGCGCCCACACGCGGAGTTTCGCCATTTCTCTGAGTCGTGATGCTGCTGTTGCTGCCGTTCGCCGTGAGATGTGGCTCGAGAAGCTGGTCGCTTGACGCGTTGCCCCGCGCCGTGCCGAGACTCGCGGTGCTGTCGCCTCCGCCGGCGATCTGGGCCTGCGACTGCGATTGCTGCTGCGCGATCGCCGCCGCCTGGAGCCGTTTGGTCGACTTGGCATACATACCGTCGGCGCCAAGTTCCAGCAAGTACCGCACGATCTAGAAAGCAACACCAACCGCCGTCAGTCGCAGCCCACAGCGACGCTTCTGCAGCCCCTCGCAACGCACGTCGCTCTTGCCGCTGTACGCGGCCGCCGCGAGGGGCGTCCAGCCAGTCTTGGCCACGAACCCAGCGGGTGATCCCTCGGCGACCTGGCGCTGCACGGCCGCGAAGTCGCCGTCGCGGCAGCTCTGGATGAGCCGCATGCCCTTGTCGATGTCCACGGGCGACGCGTTCTGCTGCGGCAGCGGCTCCACGCGCAGCGGTACGACCTCGAACTCGTCCTCGTCGGCCTCCTCCGGGTTGTCCAGGCTCATGTCGTGGTCCAAATCGCCCGCACTCTTGCCATGGCGGCTGCCCGCGGCGCTCACCACGCGGCTCGCCGTCATGGTCGCGTCGCGATCGTGGTTGTGTCTGGGCGAAGCGGTGTGGCTTTTCAAGGAGGTACGTACCTGCTATCGTTAATACTCGCGCGACACATGTTGAACTTGCGTAAACTGAAGTTGATGTGGTTTCTACCTGTGAGAAGCCATATATCGTTGGGTCAAGCTGCTCAAATCCGCGCAAGTGTTGACACTGAGCGAGAGAGCGAGAGAGGGAACATGGTGCGTGCTGCCTCACGGCGTCTCCGTGGAGGCGACGGGAGGTGAAGGAGAACCGTACTTGGCTGAAACATTAGGGTGGCGCATGCGATAGGCGAACCAAGCGGCGAAGAAGGCGCAGCGCTCGTCCGTGGCGCTCAGCGGCAAGCTGCAGCAGTGGATCGTGCCGATCAACGTGCGTCGAGTGGCACTTCCACACCGAGACACGCGCTCGCAGGACGCGCATGCTGACAGCGTGAGGTTTTCTTGATCGTAGGTGCTATACATTGTGTACCGCCTGCTGTGGCTCTACGCGTCGGTCACGCGGTGGACGCTGTTCGGGTACTTGTTCCTGCTCGGCTTGACCTACCTTAGCTACACGTGGGTCGTCGGCGCGGCCGAGGAAGGCGGCACCAGCGAGTACGTTTGGTGACGCCACGGACTCTCCAGAGTCTGCGCATTAGTTCACTAAGCATGTGATGGCTTCTTTTGTAGATACGCCATGGATGTGCTCATCGTGGTGCTCTTCACGCAAGCGGGCCTGCTCATCTCGTACTACTTTTGGCTCGCCATGCTCGCGGTGCGTGGCCGCATCATTAGATCTCATGGATCTTGTCGGATGGTAACACTCAAAACGATGGATGCTTTCGTCGGCTAGATCCCTGGGTACTTGCTCTACTTGGGCAGCGGCGTGTTGATGAAGTACATCTTCACGCCGAAGGAGTCTGAGCAGGAAGACCTGGACCCGGCGTCGCTGAAGAAGAAGGAGAAGGCGGACCGTCGTGCGTCGCGACCAAAGTTTAAGGCGGGCAGATAAGCGGATGTTCCACTTGCGCTGGGACGCGCGGCCGCCCAACGGATGCCGCGCTGCAGTACGACAACCGAATGCAAGACAGTCCTCGCGACGGTGACGTAGAATTAAATAGATACGCATGTATGGCGCCTTCTCACGCTGGCTCAGATTTTCCATGGAGGCCGCATCGAGAAAAAGCGGGGGACGTAATGTGACGCTGCTGCCATCTGTGCGTCGCTTGACTTATCGCGAGCCTTCTCAGTGCCGGTGGACACGCTGCGCGCCAGTGTCGGGGGTGGCGGCGGAGGTCTCACGAGCGGCGTTTGCTTTGGCGACGTGACCAGTCGAGGTGAGGCGATCCGCTGCTTGATACTCTCCACAGCCTCTTCGCTAAAGGGCAAGCTGCTGGGAAGATCTGGGTTCTCGAGCGGATGCCTCGCGATCTCGTACAATAGGTCATCTGGCAGCCGGTGGAGAAGCTGCGGGCACACAAAGCCAATCGTTAGATGTCGTAAACGGTAGCTGCCAGACAGGTCCCACGTTTCCGTGGATCGCCTAGTGGTCGTACCTGAAGAGCCACGGAGATTAGCTGATCCGACTGGAGCGGCGGAGCAAAGCGAGAGCTCAGCACTTTCATGAGATCCATATCCCTACGCGGACGGCGGATACCATCAGCAACAGGGTTCCACACACGAAGCACCATCAACGTTTCGACGCACTTGTTGAGCAGTTGTTCTCTCAGCAACACGGTATGTGCAACTGCGAGAAGAACGACAAAGTGGACACCAACTGCAAACAGCTACATCCGAGACGGGTGCACGTCAAAGCACGTCAGCGCTCCTCAGTCAGATCACTGTCGGCGACGAGATTCGACGTACCACATCCCAGACGCGGAGCAGTTCTTGGAGCGGCGGCACGCACGCAAACATGCTGAGAATGAGCGGTAAGGCGTATATGCGAGCCGTGATGCCGCGCGAGCTGAGGTGGCGATACACTTCTGGATCGAGCTAGATACCACCAGAAGATGCCATTAGTATTGAGCGAGCCAGAGGATGCCGTCAACACAATGGAACTTACCACTTCCAGGCACTGGTCCACCAGCATGCATCCATTCTCGACGCCCCGAAGTTGCGGGGCCATGTACTTTGGACAGTGCTTCAGAATCAACTGACAAAACGTGTGGTAGGCGTCCACTTCGGGCATGACGTAGAGAAGCGGAGCGCACAGCACGTTCATGCCTTGGACATAGCTGGTTCAACAGGTCAGCACAGCGAAAAGGCAGCAACGCTCGTTGCAAATTCACGCAATGAGATCAACGTTCGCTCTCAGTGGACTTACCGAAAGTAGTCTGGGAACTCCGCGACTTGCCCTTCCTCAGAGGAGCTCGATCCCTGGAGGTGGACACACAACAGCTACGTTAGCCACCACGAATAGGTGTCCTCCAGTTGAATATCGAGCTGCCTCGTGCGAACCAATTCATTGAAGAAGGCATTCAGAAGCCGCACGAGCTTGTGTTCCGGCACGCGGTGGGCAAACTTGGCGTCTCCTCGGAAAGTTCTACGTCATGCACACTATGAGATCGCCTTCTCATGTGTATGCGTTAGAGAATGATGAACACAGGAACCCACCGGAAAGTGTCGTTGCGGATGTCGGCGTCGTAATGGGACGCGCCGCGTTCAATGAGCTGGCGGTACTTTTGTCGGTCGATATTGCGGTCGTCGACACCAAGAAATGCCTTCCAAATGCGGCCACGCAAAGAGCACGTCTCATTCTCTACAACCGACGGGTCGTGCATCTCTGTCGGCTGCTGGTTCTGCTCTGCCGATGGAGACGAAGGCAATGACACCGACGGTGTGGACGATGACGACGGCTGGACTCCTTCGTCGCGTGGCAGCCCGTACACGATGATCATACGCTTGAGCTCGCGCCAGCGGTCGTAGTACGACTCGAGAACGCAGTTGCTTTCATCTGATACAACCACGCAGTCCAGCTCTCGACGTTAGCGAGTTGAAGCCGCGGAGGCAACGTGAGCAGGGCGTACCGATCACGGGGCCACCCTGGAGGAGGGCTATATAGCGCCGGCGCAGCTGTGTATCGCATAGATCGATAGGCAATCGTTAGCAGGATATCAAAAGCCTATCTATGACGTGCAGATAGCGCGTACATGGGCGCTAGAAGGCGTGTACGGTGGCGTCTCCATGTCCATGTCACCCTCGAGATTCCAACTCGATGATTCTCCCTCCTCCTCGTCTCGGACCATCCCGAACTAACGTGGTCCACTTCACTTCCTAGATGTCACTAATGGGAGGCATCATAGTGCCATGTCCCTGAAGCCGAATCTGGGTCGAGCGCCATCGCGATAAACGAGGGTTCGAGAAGCAAGACGATGGTGGCGACGCCCCGCGCGAGCCCGGCGCGGCGCAGCGCCGCCAACGGCAGCCCCACGCTCGCGGCCGTCCACCCGGTGAGGCGTCCGCGCGGCGTGCGCCGCCGCCGCGACGAGAGCGCCGGCGCCGCCGTCGAGATCGAAGAGCTCGATTCCGAGGTCATGCGCCAGAATTCGTACAACTACTTCCAGCACCACGGCGCGCGCATGGAGGACGCGGGCGCGGCAAACCCGAATGAGGCAGGCGAAACCGCCGCCGGTGGAGGCGCCGCGAGCCGCAAGCGGCAGCGCACGCTCGCCGAGCAGCTCGAAGATCTGTGTCTGCAGTCGGACGGATCCACGCGGTCGACGAAGACGAGCGGTGCAGCGGCCGCGGCGGCCTGCCGCCAGGCGTGGAACCGCGTGTTTGCTGCCCAAATGGCCGTGCAGCAGCAGCGAAACGCCGCTGCGAAAGAGAAGAAAGCGGCAGCAGCGGCGGCGGCGCCACCACCAGTCCCGGCGCAGCCAGCGAGAGCAGCTCCGTCGGCGCCGGCAAATGGACTGGATGTGGACATGGACGCCAACTCGGCCGCGTCCAGCGCAGCCGAGGACGCCGATCTCGAGGATGCGGCGGACGACGAAGAGAGTGGGCGCGACTCGTTCAAGGTGTTTGGCGGCGTGCCGGATGTGAAAGGCATGTTCTTCAGTGCAGCTGCAGGTCGCCAACGGCCGATGGAGAGGATGTTCAGGCACTATGTGACCATGGCAGCCGAGCGATCGTGAGTGATGCCTGTAATTGGTGGAATCCACAGGCTGCTGACCGTTTTGTGTGTGCTGCTGCTGCACGTTGAAAGACGCGGGGACGGCACTACGACACCTCGAGGTGACGAACTCGTGTTGTTTCAACCGGGACCGACGAGTCTCGAGTTTCCATACTCGCTATTTACGCCCGAGCAAGTCGAGGATCTGCGGGCGCGCCACAGCCGCAAGAAGAAACGCCAGGCCGCCCAGGACCGCGCCCACGCGCGCGCTCTGCTGAGCTCACCGAGTACGCTCTCGTATGAGAATAGCTGGCGCTTCCAGGAATTGGATAGCAGCGACGAGGCCGACGTGAGCAGCTCAGCAGAAGACAGCGACATGGACGTTTCGGTGGATGGAGACAGTAAGACACCGCAGCTCGCTGGGGCTGTGTCCCACAGCGAGTGGTTTGTCGATGGAGAGGACGAGGACGAAGACGACGATCTCTGATTGAGGTACGGGAGGTCAGATTCGCCAGGCCATGGTTGTTCCTGTCGTGATTTCTGCGAGGCATATTCATAATTTACGAATGCAATTCTCAGTCTTATACTGGCGTCGGTTGTGGCCTCTCTCTCTCTCTCTCTTGTGTGCCTAGTGTTAGATCAATACTAGTATGAGAAGCACAGCGGCCAGCACGAGCGCGCCAGTGAGCAGTCCGTACTGGACGAGTCGCTCCTGCCTCCACTGCGTTTCGATCGACGCGTCGTTGCTGACCAGCCTGAGGCTGTGCGTCTTTATCTTCTCGTCGTGGAAGAACCGCACAACGTCCCACTCGTCGTGTGCCTCTACGTCGAAATGGCCGTCCGAGACGATCACAGAGAAGCCTACGGGGTACTGGCAGTGCGGCACGTGGATCTCGGTCGGCTCGATGATAGTTTCCGGAACCTTCATCCTGTCGGTGATGTACTCGAGCTGATACCGACGGCGCCGCAATGCGTAGGACGACTTGGTCGGCACACCGGCGATCTTGGTCGCGTGCGGCCGTGCGAATGCGAGCAGCGCCCGCGCCGTCGAGTCGTCGGGAGCAACGCCCCGCGTGGCCGAGTGGGGCGCGAGTCCGTCACTCACGATGGATAGGTCCTCCAGGTTCCAGAGGTCTCCAAACTGGTGGCAGTTTGTCGACGAGTAGCACCACAGCGTGTACGAGAGCAGGTTCGCTTCCAGACACGAGATGGTGTGGTCTAGTGCGTCCACTTGGGCCGAGTAGTTGCCCGTGCGATAGGCCTTGGCGCGATTGAGATTGAACGGGATGCCCGTCTCGCCGATCAGCGTCGGCGCGTTGTGCATCTCGACGCGGCCGAGGTCCTTGATGTGACGCAGCTGCTGCTCGTGCATCCGCGTCACGGCCGCGCGACCGAACGCCGGCATCTTGGTCTTCGGATCCACGGTGAACCACGGCAGCCACGTCTGGAGGAACAGCGTCGGTCCGTCGTACCAGTGGGTCGCGTTCACCGCACGCGGCAGCATCTTGTCCGTGATCTCCGGGAACTCGCTGTCGTTGAACTCGAGCGGCGGCATCTCCACGAAGAGCATCGTGTGGGGCAGCACGTGGCGCAGCTTCTCGGCGTACCGCTGGGCGAACGGCACGTAAAAGTCCTTGCCGAAATTGATGCCCGCAAAGTAATTGGGCTTGAGCAGCTGCGGCTGGCCGTTCACGTCCAGCTTCCACACCCCTTCGTCCATCCAAATACACCGGTGACCCGGCTTCCACGCGCGCGTGCCCTGCGGGTCGACGCGCACGGTCTTGTCGGGAAGCCCGAAGACGTGCTGCATGAGTCCATTCGACCAGCTCCCTACTGTTTGAGGGATACCCTCGGCGAGACACATGGCCTGGAAGGGCGTCGGCGCGAGCTCGGTCTTGAGCTCCGTCTTGATGAAGCCTTCGGAGAGGTCCGCGACATTGATGAACCCCGCGGACGGCTCATTCATGGAGCCAAAACCCGCAATGTTCTTCAGCCCGACCAGCGCCTTGGCCAGCTCGGCCATCGCGTTCAAATAATGCGACTGCAAGAACTCCTGCACTTGGACGCCGTTCACGTGGCACGACGGCGCGAAGGTCTTGCCGCCCCAGAAGAGCGTGAACATCGTTGCGCACGCAAACTTGAAGTAGTTGGTCGGCCAGATCATCTTGGGGAAGTCCACAACGTCGCCCTCGCGGGTCTCGATGCACAGCGCGGTCTTGGTGGCCTCAAAGTTGCGCGGCTCGAGACCGATGGCCTCGAGCGTCCACATCGGCGCGCCGTCTCCGCCCGTCCAGCGCGACCACACGTCTTGGTGAGGATCGATATAGATCTGCATGCCGTACGCGGCAGCCTTCTCCAGTAGCGCACGCATGTACTGTAAGTACTCGTGGTCGTAGACGCCAGGGCCGGCGTGCTCGATGGCTTCCCACGTGACGATGACGCGCAGGAACGTGAGCCCCCAGCGGCGTAGACGCGCAAAGTGGACGTCGGCCTCCTCCAGCGGGAACGGCCGGTTCACGAACGACACGGTCGCAGCCTTGTTGAAAAAGTCGGCGCGCTGCGCCTGCGTCAGCGGGTCCACATGCGCGTAGTCGTGCGGGAGCTTGGACGTGCCGCCGAGGTTGACGCCGCGCAGCAGCTGCACGCGGCCGTGGGCGTCCACAAAGTGGCCGTTACGCATCCCCAGCCCACCGGAGAGGAGCGCGGCGCTGCGGCCGCCGCTCGTGGGCGGCGACTCGGTCGAGAGGCGGCGATGCTGCATGTTCGATTTCTGTGACGCGCGCACGGATCTGCTCGCGCGGTTAGTCGCCGCACGAAATCGACTATCCCGGCGCGCAGTCTAAAGTCGATCGCCGACCGTGCCTGCAGGGGATGAGTTGATGGTGGTCTCGCGGGCGACGAAGACCAAGTCTAACCGAGGACGCGACCCACACAGAGGAGCGGATAAAGGCGGAATGGCTCCGCTTCTGATAGTCGAAGGTGCCGTGGGTGGAGGGAAGCTCAGCCTGCGACGTGGGCTGCTTGTGACACCCGCGCTTGTTGTGCTGAATCAGCACTGCTGATGCACGATGCACGTGGGAAGGCGGCATTTCTCTCAACCTAGATTGGTACTGCAATCATCCCTGTACCCAGTGGCACCCATCAAGGATGCATTTTCATACAATATAGAGTTAGTTGTCGGGATCAAGGATCTGCGAAATATAGTACGCTAATAAACTGTCAGGTTAAATAGATTTTGCGGTTTCATTGGATGTATGTCGTGGACTTCACCTTCAGTGGAACCTTAAATTAGCCAGTCGGTGGCAAAAGCCATGTCCAGCACGAGTGTCCTCAAAACACTGTCCTGCAAGTTGCAGGCTGCAAGTTGTCACAAGTTGCTTGTGTCCTCAAGTTCAAGGCGTCAAGTTGAGGGTTAACCGGAGAATCCCACCACCGACTGACTGCACGTTGTGTGATTCCGATTTTCTGGGTTCTATTCTATGTTCTTTCTTTGTCACTTTCGTTCTCTGCAAAAGTGAAGTTCCACAAAGGTCACTAACCTGAGGGATGTGACGTGCGGCAGCTCTAAACACGCCAAAGTAAGTGTGACACAGCTGCCCAAAATTATCATAGCACAATCTATTCAAGCGTGCCAGTGTGGCCTGGCTCTCGGCTCTCGCTGTTGTCTGTCGGAGCGGCCGCGTGGTTTGCAGAGCCGACGCAACTTTGCCCCCTTTTGTGTGTGTGTCTTGATTCAACCCTCCCAACCCTACCCGCGGCAAAGGGGATCATCCGGATACTGGCTCGGCTCCACAAAGGCCAGCTCGTATACTTGCCGGAAAACCAGCTGCTCCACGGACGTCAGAGCCACAGAGCGAGAGAGAGAGTGTGCAGAGTGGGCGGGGGGAGTCGACGAGATTGACTGGGTCGACCGAAGAGAGAAGCCCGCCAGCAGCAGAAGCGGTTCACGCGAGGACGATAGACTACTCTATACAGCGGACGAACCGAATCCTCAGCAGATCGACCCAGAGCGCAAGCGAGCGAAGGAGGGGGGAGCGACTTCCGCGGGCCTAAACGTTCAGACGGCCATTCACGTTCCGGCGACCTAACGTTTCTTCGGGGCTCTCACTTTGGACGGTGCAGCCTCAGGCGACTCGGTTTAGACTCGCGTTCGACGGGCGGAATCTTTGAGGAGGAGGGAGGAGGACACGGAGCAAAAGAAGAGGAAGCAGCACCATGAGCACCAAGTCGGCGGACGAGACTAAGGTGCCCAAGTTCATGGGCATCATCGGCCACGAGAATGTGAGCCACAACGGCTCCAAGACCACGGTCTACTTTCTCCAGGTGCAAGTGGACAGCGCCATGTACGTGGTGCACCACCGCTACCACGAGTTCAAGGACTTTTACGACCGCGTAGGTGTCCCCCCCCCTGCACACTGAACTGTTATTACCACACGGTGCACTAACGCGCGACTGTATGTTGTCTTCCCAACAGCTCACGGCGGATGGATACAAGTGCCCGGCGCTGCCGCCCAAGAAGTTCCTGGGCTCGTTTAACAAGGAGTTCATCGAGAAGCGCCAGCAGGAGCTGACGTTCTGGCTGCATTTGCTGTGCTCGTGGGATCCGTCGTCGCCGTTCCCGGACCCGCGGCGCTCGGAGCAGTACAAGGAGTTCATGCTCACCAACGTACGTGCCACTGCGCTTTTTTGTTCTCCCCCCCCCCGCCCCCCCCTTCGTGGTCTAACGTATATTTGTGCTCTCCCCCCATCCTCCTCTGGAATTCTTTCCACTCTGGACGACGCTGGATTTTTGTGTCTCCCCTTTTTTTCCAGAAACAACCGCTGGACCGCGAAAAGTACGACACGATCTCGACCTCGTCGACGGCGTCGTCGTCGGCGAGCACTGCGAACGGTTCGTCGTCGTTGAGCGAGCCCGTGGCGGAGGCGCCGGGCAGCAACTCGGGCACGGAGGCGCTGTACAACACGCCCAAGACCTCGCTGGACGACTTTGAGCTGCTCAAGGTCATCGGCAAGGGCTCGTACGGCAAGGTCACGCTCGTGCGCAAGAAGGAGTCCAAGAAACTCTTCGCCATGAAATCGCTCAACAAGTCGAACGTCAAGCGGCGCAACCAGGTCGAGCACACCAAGACCGAGCGCCGCGTGCTGGGCCGCGCCAAGCACCCGTTCATCGTGCACCTCCATTACGCGTTCCAGACCTCGCAGAAGCTCTACTTTGTGCTCGACTACTGCCCGGGCGGCGAGCTCTTTTTCCACCTGTCGCGCATGGAGAAATTCGAGGAGCCCATGGCCAAGTTCTACGCCGCCGAGATCACGCTCGCGCTCGAGCACCTCCACGAGCTGGGCGTCGTGTACCGAGACCTCAAGCCAGAGAACATCCTCTTTGACGACAAGGGCCACGTGTTGCTCGCGGATTTCGGCCTCGCCAAGGAAGGCATCACGGACGGTGCCGAGGGCACCAACTCGATGTGCGGCACGCCAGAGTACCTGCCGCCAGAGATCCTGGACCGCACGGGCCACGGCACGGCCGTGGACTGGTGGGCGCTCGGCATGGTGCTGTACGAAATGCTCACGGGCTTGCCGCCGTGGTACACGCGCAACCGCCAGAAGCTCTTTGACCGCGTGCGCAACGCACCGCTCACGTTCCCGGACGAGGTCGGCCCGGCGGCGCGCAGCCTCATCAGCGGGCTGCTCGACCGGAATCCGGTGGAGCGACTCGGCTCGCGGTCCGCGGACGACGTCAAGAGCCACGAGTTCTTTAGTGATATCAACTGGCAGGACCTGTACGACCGCAAGCTCCGCCCGCCGTTTAACCCGTGCGACACGACGGCCAACTTGGAGGAGACCAAGAACTTTGAGGCCGAGTTCACGCGCATGCAGATCAACAGCGTCGAGAGCTCGAACATGGGCTCGTCGCTGCGCACGTCGGACGCGTCGCGGCCGTCCATGACGTTCCAAGGGTTCACGTACAACACGCCCAACGACCTCAACTCGATGGGCGGGTCGGTCGGCCGCGGCTGATCGCGACGTGCTCTCCCCCTTCCTCCTCCCACTGGAGACGAGAGGGAGAAGAGAGAGAGAGAGAAAGACATCCGTCCACGCGAGCGGTTCCTTCCGTTGCGCTATCCGAATGCCGCTGTTGTCCAAGTCCGAAATTTCGAAAGAAGAAATCGATCGTGATCCCCACCACCAACCATCAACCATCACCACCTCGTTTCCTACACTATCCCTCACCTACGGTAAATCCTGCCCACTGCATGTATGTCGCGGGGCAGTGAAAAATGCAGCTCGATTTCCATGTATTGGTATCTGAAAACTCCTCAGAAACAAAAACAAAAAGAAATATATCCACGCATCATTGGTAAAGAGAGCGAGAGAGAGGGGGGGGGGATCACTCGTCGGGCTGGCGGATCGGAGGGATCCGCTTCGACTTGACGAGGTTGCGGTACTTGTCCTTGATATCCACGTTGCTGCGGTCGCGGAGCACCTCGTGGTACGCCTTCTTGATGTTCTTCCACTGGCCGCCGTACCGTTTCACGCCCTTGACCAGCGCGTCGACCTCGGCGTCGGTCCAGAACTTGCGGCCCTTGCGTTGCTTTCGAGGCATAGGCACCACGTGGGCCGGATCGAGAAACTCGTCCTCCTCCTCATCCGCCGCAGGTGCGCCGTCGTCAATCTCTTCGACCTGTTGCTCACCATACTCTCGACTGGCCGAGCGTTCCCGATCCCGTTCTCGTTCTCGCTGACGTTGACGTTGCTGCTGAGGGACAAACGACGGACGGTGTCGCACTGGGCTGCTCTGCTGGCGTGAGCGTTCGGTTGATGCCTCTCTTGTTCGACTATCCGGACGGGGCTTCTTCGCTCGACGAGGAGATCTATGGGTCTGCTTCTCCTGTCGAACAACTGTGTCCATCGCCGTTTCCGCGCCTTCCGACGAGTCCGAGTCGCCTCCGGGTGTCGCAATGGGCAATCGGGCGGACCACACGCGGTCCTCATGCTCAAATCCCGGCGGCGTCTCGCCAACAACGTCGTTCATTCTCTGCTGCTGGAGACGTGCCCCAGCCAAACTGTCACGGCGGTTCTCGACAGGTGGCTCGGCACTCAATCCACGAACGGACACGACTCCCGGGAGGTCACGCCACTCGCTGCTGGAGCCAGTAAATCTGCTTTCGAGTATCCGTCGCGGAATGATCACTCTGCAGAAACGCAATTGAGAGAGAACAATAAGCCTCAGCCAGTTTGACATGACCGCCGCTGGCCCACGTACCGCTTCTCCGTGCCGCTCACATCCTGAGAAGCGAGCAAGTCCTCGATCTGGGTCTTGCCAAAGACTTCTTCCTCGATACGTCCCAGCACTCGCTTCGTGTCGCGGCGAAACACGACCTCTGGCAAGCGATGGCGCACGCGCACCGCCTCCCACGCGGCCTGGATTGTGTCCCCCGAATCGTCAGCTACAGCACACTACTGTACAGTAGATGAAGCACGAGCTCGCGAGGCGTACCTTTGGGTCTTCTTCATCAAAGAGGTCGCGGAACTCGCAAAGAAACTTGCCCAGTGGAGTCGCCTCGTCACCACTGCGCCAAACAAATCCGACTCAGTGTTCGTCGACCGCCATGCGCCAGCACACCCTCCACCCGTACCGGTACAGTTTGTTCAGCACAACCACACACGTCGAATAAATGTCCTCCGTGTGACAGAGCATATCTCCCTCGGCCCTGAAGACGGCGGCGTCGTAGTCAGCGTACGCTGCCGCGAAGCGCTCGACCAGAATCTATTGCAGGCGATAAAAGACAAGGACCGCAGTCACACGGCGTGCCCACACGACACCAACAGGCTAATCAAGCGACACGGCGTCTTACATGGAGGAAGAGCCTGGAGGAGAAGACCGCTCTGCACATCTCCGTCGGGATTCGCTTGTACTGTCCGCACGCAATCAATCCAACTGAGTGCTGCGGTGACCGATGCGCACAGGCTCAAGCGGCAAGCTGCCCACGCACCAGTTGGAGCAGTCGCGCAAACACGAACTCGTAGTCGATCGGTTGCGTAGTATCCGACAGTTCGTACCGCAGTACAGTGAAAATCGCTCGCCATGTCGCCGCGTGGTCCTTATCCAGCGTCCAACCCATGAGCTGCATCGACTCGACCACGGCTGCGTATCCGACGATTACGAGGCCCACAGAAGCGTGAGAATACGGCAAGCCCCACCATTGGATAGATGATCCAATGGGGAAGACGATGGCATACCGTTGTACTCGTCAATCCCGCCGTGGCGCGCGAGAAACTCGGCGACGGCTTCGAATGCCGCCCGCATTTTCCCTTGCTGCAACTTGCGCGCGAAAGTGAGTGTTGGGCCCCAGACACTTTTTTCAAACCGTAATCGTCGGATAGGAACCGGTTCGTATCGAGTACGAAGTCTGAGTTACGCGACCTTCGTGCAACCGTCAAGTCACTTGGTGAGTCTGCCAAACGCACAGGAGGGGCACGCGCTTTCCTGGGCGAGAGGAGCTCACGCTTGCCGTACCAGAGAGGCGAAAGAAGGAAGGCAGCGTGGCTTCATTTCGCGCCGCCGCAACTTGACAAAGGCATGGAGGAACCAATGGACGTGGACCAGGAAGGCTTCACCGTCGAGGTCGGCACGCGCGTGCTGGTGTTCGGCAAGTACGCAGGGGTACGGTCTCAGCGGGAGGGTACGCTGGATACTTTTCTCCCCGTGTGGTGCTCACCAGCAGCCTCTGGATTTTGTGTTTAGACCATCCGGTATGTGCCCGACCGCCGCAGCGCGACCATCGGCGTAGAGCTGGACCGCGCGCGCGGAGACAACGACGGCGAGATGGACGGCAAGCGGATCTTCCAGTGCAAGCACAACTGCGGCATCTTTGTGCGCGAGGAACACCTAGCCGTGAGTGGCGAGCCATTGGTGTCCCCGTGTTTGACATGGTACCCGAGTGTGACGACTAACCGATGTGTATGTGTATTTTCTCCAGCGATTCTCTACGAATGATGCGGCGGCCTGTGCGATCCAGAGCATTTGGCGCAAGTTCCGCGCCGTCCAGAAGGTGGGGTGGGACTAAACGTGCGCGTGGACGCGGGTCTCCAGAGACTCATCTTTTCCCGTGTGGCTCTCTGCTGTACTATGTAGTTCCGCACGTTCGTCTTCTCGCATGCGTGGAACTTGCTGGACAACAACCAGGAGCAGCTCAACCTCAAGCGCTCGGAGAAGTTCAAGTCGGCCGAGCACACGCTGTCCAAGCTGTCGAGCAAAAAAGTGTGTCCCCGATTCTCGTATCGACTCTGGACTTGGCTCGTGTTAACTGGATTTTGTGTCTTTTGCCTCGTTTCCAGCAGCTCACGCGCACGCAGTCGGAGATCCAGATCGAGGAGATCGCGATCGCGCCGGGCTACACGGGCCCGCACCTCGCGTGGCCGCTCAAGCTCGGTGGCGTGCTGGACATGCTCGAGCACTTTAAGAAGGGCGAGGTGCTCCACCACAAGTACGTGCTCGAGGTGCTCAAGGAGGCGATCCGCGTGCTCGCGCCGCTGCCGACGCTCCAGGAGATCACGCTCCAGGAGGGCGAGAAGCTCACGGTCGTGGGCGATCTCCACGGGCAGCTCCAGGACCTGTTTTCGATCTTTTCGATCAATGGGCTGCCCACGACGCAGAACAAGTACCTGTTCAACGGCGACTTTGTGGACCGCGGGCAGTACGGCACCGAAGTGCTCATGACGCTGCTCGGCTTCAAGCTGCTTTACCCGCAGGGCGTGTACCTCAACCGCGGCAACCACGAGTCGCGCAACCAGAACTCGTGGATGGGCTTTGAGGACGAGGTCTGGACCAAGTACTCGGGCGTGCTCGAGAACGAGCCCGAGCGGCCGCACCACCTCTTTGAGCGTTTCCAGTCGCTCTTCGAGGCGCTGCCGCTCTGCGCCGTGCTCCAGTCCAAGATCTTTGTGGTCCACGGCGGGCTCTTTTCACGCGACAACGTGACGCTCGCGCACCTCAAGGCCATCGCACGCAAGCGCGAGCCGCCGCTCCACCAGACGGGCTTTGAGGACAAGATCTACGAGGACATGCTCTGGAGCGACCCGCGTCCGATCGCGACGCGCCAGCCTTCGGAGCGCGGCGCCGGTGTCGAGTTTGGCGTCGAGGTCACCAACAACTTTTGTCTCGTGAACCGCATCGCGCTCGTGATCCGCTCGCACGAGTGCGTGCCCGAGGGCTTTGAGATCCTCCACGGTGGGCGGCTCATCACGCTCTTCTCGGCCTCGCGCTACTGCGGCACGCAGATGAACAAGGGCGCGTTTCTCACGCTCGGGCCGGATCTCCAGCCCGAGATCCAGCAGTTTTACGCGCACGCGATCGACGAGAGCAACTTCAAGACCTCGGCGCTCCAGGAGGCGCTCGAGGAGGACACGATGCGCATGATCGCCGAGCGCATTTGCGACCACCGGCCGTCGCTCTTTTGGTACTTTACGCAGCACGACCAGGAGCACAACGGCTTTGTGTCGCGGCTCGTGTGGGTCGACGCGCTCAAGTCGGTGCTCCAGCTCGACCTGCCCTTCTTGCTGTACCAACCAAAGCTCGCGGACGCCGACGAGGCCTCGGGCATGATCAACTACCCGCGCTTCCTCGCGCGGTACCGCATCGAGAACGACCTCGTGGACGCGAGCGGCTGGCAGGAGACCATCATCTCGGCGATCTGTAAGAAGCTCTACCGCGCCATGGGCGCCGGCAATCTCGAGCAGGCCTTCAAGATCTTTGACGCCGACTCGAATGGCTTTATCGAGTACGACGAGTTCATGGCCACGCTCAAGAAGATGGACACGGGCCTCTCGGACCAGCAGATCTTTGAGCTCATGCGCACGGCCGACACGAACGACGACGGCCGCATCGACTTTACCGAGTTTGCGCAGCGCTTTGAGGTCATCTTCACGGACCTGCGCCAGGCGCCGCCCAGCCCGCGCTCGGCCTCGAACAGCGTGGCCGATCTGGGCTCGCTGCCGCCGACCTCGCCCGCCGGCTCGGCGCCGCCGCCGAGCCCCGCGTCGCTCGACGGCGGGCCGGCCACGCAGCGCCCGTTCACGGGCGCGCTCATGCGGCGCTCGTCGAGCCGCGAGGACCACAGCTTCTCGGCGACGCCCGCGGCCAACGTGGACGTCGAGACCATGGACGCGCTGCTCCAGATCGGGCGAGCGTTGTTTGCGCGCGAAGGCTCGCTGCACTACCACTTTTACCACTTTGACACGAACCAGGACGGCGTGCTCCAGCGCGAGGAGTTTGAGCACGCCGTGCACCAGCTCGGGTTTGACTTTTCGCCCGAGCTCATGGCGCGCGTGATGGCCGCGGTGGACACGGACGGCGGCAACTCGATCGACTACAAGGAGTTTGTCACGGCGTTTAGTATCATGGACGCCAAGGAGCGCGAGACGCTCGAGAAGGGCGACGACCTCACGTGGCAGCACGCCGTGCTGCAGCAGGTCTCGAACGTGTTTTACCAGCACCGCATCCACATCCGCAACGCGTTCCGCATGTTTGACGCGTCCAACTCGGGCGCGATCACCAAGGACGAGTTCCGCACGGGCATGTCGGCGTTCAACGCCGTGCTCAACTCGCCGCTCACGGACGAGCAGATCGAGCAGCTGCTCGCGCACCTCGACAGCAACGGCGACGGCGTCGTGAGCTACAAGGAGTTTTTCGACGGCTTCCGCGTCGTGGACGTGCGGTTAGTCGAGGGCGCGGACGCCGCGAGCAGCGAGAGCGGCGTGCTCGCCGTGTGAGAAGCGACCGTGAGGTGCCACCGGCTCGGCGAGGCGGAGCGAACGAGAGAGACACCGAGAGAGAGAGAGAGAGGTTGCGTGGCCGGCAGCAGGACTGCCGTGGCTGTTTTTGGACGAGTACGAATGACCAGAGGAGACTGCACGAAACGAACAAAGCCGATCGACGCGACTTTGACGGGCTTGCATGGTTCGATTATAATTCAAGGGAGGTAGTCGAATTCAATTTTGAT
The DNA here is from genome assembly GCA_023335905.1 of Pythium pyrilobum. NCBI lineage: Eukaryota > Oomycota > Peronosporomycetes > Pythiales > Pythiaceae > Pythium > Pythium pyrilobum. The sequence continues at coordinate 7,006 of JAADVV010000041.1, read as the reverse complement.
ACTTCTTCGCTCGTCCACGTTCACACAAAGCCGCCGGGCGCTGGCGGCGGCCGAGGCGGCAGCGCGTGCGCCGCTCGCCGCTGCGCCGCGCGCGTGTCCACGGCGTCGCTGATGCGCTGCACAAAGTCGCTCAGATGGCGCACGCGGTGGCTCGCGACAGTCACGTGGAGCGTGCGGCCCGACGCGAGGAAGAGGTCGGCGTCCGTGCTCTGGCTGCTGTAGCGGCAGCCCAGCACGCCGCTCGTGAACGTGGCTGGCAGCCCTTCTTTGTTGACCGAGAAGCAGCTCAGCGTGCGGCCCGTGAGCACAAAGTACCGCCGCGAGTACTTGCCCGGGCGCCACCAGGGCTTCTCCATGTACAGCCACGCCGTCGCCGTGCGGTCGTCGGCCGTCGCCCACCGCGGCTCGTCGCGGCGGCCGCGGTGCGCGACCGGGAGCGGCGCCGTGAACGACCGCAGTCTCGACTCGGAGTTGCTTCCGTCTCGGAGCATCAGCGACGGCGGCGGCTCGCCGCCCGGACACGTAAAGTTGCGGCGCCTCCCGTCGGCCGCGGCCGCGCTCGACGCCTTGGCGACCTGCGTGACGCGGATCGCCGAGTGGAACGCGGCGAACCACGCGTCAAAGTCGGCGTCGATCGTCGTGTGCAGCAGTAGCCGCCGGTCCTCGTAGTCCGTGACCACAAACGTCTTGTTGCGCTCGGGCGTCCGCTCCGCGGCGATCACGACGTGCTGCTGCTGCTGCGGCGGCGGCGGCGACTCGCCGGCGTCGGCCTCGGTCGCGAAGAATGTGCACACCAGCTCGCGCAGCCGGCAGTAACGCAGCTGGAAGTCCGGGCCGCGCCTGCGCCTGCGTATCCTCCTTCTCCTGCTCTCGAGCCCTGTGATGTCGGCGACGTAGACCCACCCGCTGAGCGAGTCCTCGTCCTCGTCGTCCTCGTGGCCATAGTCCGCGTGGGCCAAGTCGTCGGAGAACACGGTCGGCGTGTTCGAGTCCTGGCGCTTGAAGCCCGCGACGGGCGCCGTCGCCTGGCGCTTCCACACGGGCGGCATCGCGATCTGCTGCTGCTGCTGCGCATGGTGGCGCGCGTCCTCGGAGGGCAGCGACGCCGCCCTCGCGAGCGGCCGGCGGATCCCCATGGACTGCGCGGAAGGATTGCGCTGAGAAGCGCCGCGAGCCACTCTATTGTATCAACAATGGAAAGACATGTTGACGCCACTTCAGTATGATGCACCCGCCGTCGCGTCCCCCCCCCTCCGCATCACAGCGTCGAAGCAAATCATGCCGCACTCCAGCTGGCTCAACTTCACCCATTCATTCCGCATGGGCGAGCAGCTCCGGATCTGACGCGCTGAACTTCCTAGTTCCGTTAGCTCAGTACACTGGTGCGACTACTGGAAGTGTTCCCGTAAGTACGTGGAACGCGTTGCGGCTTACGTACGCACGGGATTACGATGCGCACTTAGCCAACAGCGGCAAGTTGGGTGTTATGGCGCGTAATGATTTGTGATTGAGAGGGGAAGGCAGCAAGCAGCGGCAAGCACCGCCGTTCGATCTTCGGGTTGTATTCGCGTCGTCGCCGCCATGGATCTCCACAGCCTGCGTGTCAAGGAGCTCACGGATATGTGCAAGAAGTTCGGTACGCCATCGCGCGCTGCCGAACGCAGCATTCCGCGCGGCGAACGGCCCCGGATTGGCTGCGCAACGGCCGTTTGTATATCCACCCACGAACGTGTGGACTCACTGCATGTGTGTGTGTGTGTGTGTGTCTGTGCTGCAGGCATCAAGACGGGCGGCCGCAAGGCCGAGATCGTGGAGCGTATCCAGAGCCACCCGGCGTACCTCAAGGAAGGCACGGGCAGCGGCCGTGGCCGCGCGGCCACGCCCACGAACAAGCGCGTCGCCGCGACCGAGGTACGAGGCATATATGGACACACGCATGGTGGGGGATGGCAGACTTTGACTGGGCTCGTTCTCCTTCTCGCTCCGTAGCTAAGTGGGTCACCGCACCACGCGAAGAAGCCCAAGCAGCAGCCCACGGAGATCCACGTCGCGATCAACAAGCTCTTTGACGAGTTCCAGGACCCGGAGGAGCCGGACGCGATCACGGACGACGGCATCGAGTCGTTCTGCGCGCGTCTCGGCATCGACCCGCAGGACCCGGTGATCCTCGTGCTCAGCTGGTACATGGGCGCCGACGCCATGTGCGTCTACACACGCAGCGAGTTCCTTGCCGGGCTCGAGAAGCTCCAGTGCCGCTCCATGGACGAGCTCCAGAAGAAGCTGCCGGCGCTGCGGCGCATGCTCGCGGACCGCCACGACTTTGCGACTATTTATGCGTACGTGTTCGCGTACGCCAAGGACCCGACCCAGAAGAGCCTCTCGCTCGAGCTCGCGCTCGCGCTCTGGGAGATCTTGCTGCCGGGCCACTTCCCGCTGCTGCCGCACTGGCTGCGCTTCGTCAAGGCGCACTGCCGCAACTCGGTCTCGAAGGATCTGTGGATGCAGGTGCTCGAGTTTGGCGCGCAGGTCGCGCAGGATCTGAGCAACTTTGACGAGAACGGCGCGTGGCCCGTGCTGCTGGACGACTTTGCGACCCACATGCAGGCGCGCATCGCCGCCCACGGGCTCGCGGCCGTGCTCAAGGAAGGCGAGGACGGCGACGCCGTCATGGAGGACTGAGATGCCGCGGCGACGCGAGGCATCGTCTCCTCCTCATTTTTTTTTATTGAGGGTAAGTTAGAATACACGCTCATCGTTTCTCTCAGGCGCCGAGCCAGCACGCGAGCGCGACGACGGCCACGGCGGCGGCGACGGCGGTGGAGACGGTGGACGCTGCGTGCGAGCAAATGGGCGTGCCCGCGTACGCGTACTTGTTGTAGGCGTTGGCCGTGCCGCACGGACATACCTGGTCGAGCCCGGCGACGCCGTCCTTGACGCACGTCTGCTGGACCGCGTCCATGGTCGCGACGCTCGCGGGCGTGCCGAACGCCATGTACTGCTTGTAACTTTGGAAGCAGCAGCCCATGTCCTTGACGATGTCGGCGCACAGATCGTACTTGGTGCCGGCGTTCGCGACCAGCGTCGCGAGCATCGGGACTGGGCAACGCAGCGCAGACAAGGGTGAGTACAGCACGCCTACACGTTTGGCAGGACTCGGAGTCTCACGCATCGTGCTGTGGACGTACTGCAGTACTTGCCCGCGGCCGAGGTCTGGCACGCGATTTGGTACGCGGCCGCCTGGAGGTTGCCCGTGGCCTGCTCGTCGCTGTCGCCGCCCGCGAAGCAGTCGCTGTCCAGCAGGAGCTTGTACTTGTCGTGGATCGTCTGGAAGCACGCGTTGTCACACAGTGCCTGCTGCGCCTCGTCCGAGCGGTACGCCATGGCGTTGGCCGCGACGAGCTGCTTGCAGGCGTTGGCGACCAGCACGCCGCCTTCGACGCCGTTGGCCGCCTGGTCCGTGTTGACGAGCAGCGCGCGGATCTCGCGCGCGGTCTGCACGCAGATCGCCGACTCCTGTACCAGCACCCAAGCGGCCGTCAAGCGACAATATATATAGGAGGAAGAGCAAGTTGCCGGTCACGTACATTGCTGGCGCCGAGTCCATCGGCCGCGGCGAGCTGCAGCGTCTGCGAGAGGCAGAGAAGGAGAAGAAGCGCGGACCCACGGGTCGAGGACGCCGCCATGCTTGCCGAATGTGGCGAGCCGGATCCGAGTTGCGTCCCTCCTCTTCTAGACGGTGTGGAGCCTAAAAATATGGCCCTGAACTGCGTTGACCGTTCTCCTGCTCTGACGGCTTGCAGGGCTCGTGTCATGGCGTACGCGTGAGTCGCTGGCGGTGCAATGGACGGACTTCTCACGCTGCCGTCGCCGCGCGCGTCGGGGGAAGCGAAGGCCTCGTACGCGCACAAGCTCTCGGCGCGTGCTCGTCACCATGGGTCGACCGGACTGTCGCCTCGGCCACCGCCGCCGCGGTCGAGTCCACGGCACTACGCTGGGAGCTACGCCACGACACCACGAGGCCGCGCGTCCGCATGTTTGACGGTCGAGTCGTTCCGGTCGGTCGCCGTGCTGGAGGCGATCGTGCGCGCCGAGAGCGTCCACGCGCGGCCGAGCATGGGGCCCGAGGAGGCCTTCCGGCTTCTCCAGCGGCTCGTCGCGTCCGCATCAGACAGAGAGGACGCGCTCCACGGACTCTCGCACCAGCAGCTTCTCGATGGGCTCGAGGCCGCGTGCTGGCGCAGCTTCTCGCCGTGCAGCCCGCGGCACCAACGACCAGGCTGTGCCTCCTCGCTGCGAGACTCCAATAGCTCACGACGCACGTTCGCTGTCTCGTACGCGCAGCTGTACAGCGGCATCACGGAGAGCATCCGCGAGAAGGAGGCCGCGATCGCCGCGCTCGAGACGGCGCTGCGCGAGGCGTCGGCGCACACGAACGAGCTGCCGCGCCGCATCCACGCGCGCGAGCGCGAGATCGCGCGGACCATCGCGTCGTTCGTCGCGCTCTCGGCGGCATCGCTCGACTGCGCCGCGCCGCGCGACCGCACCGACTTTGGCAAGCACGCTGTCCTCTCCACCACACGCGGCGGCGGAGACGACCGGCTCGCCGCCGCCGTGCGCGACCGCATCGCGACGCTGCGGCGCCGCCGAGACCTGCGCGCGTGGGCGTGCGACCAACTGCGCGCAGCGACCACGGAGCTGCTCACGCGCGCGAGCGAGCTCAAGAAGGAGATCACGGTCGTGCTGGGCGAGGTCAAGAAGGAGGAGCTCGCGCTCAAGGTCAAGACGCGCCGCATGGAGGAGGCCATGCTCGGCATGGCCGTGTCGCCCACGGGCCGCAAGAACTCGATATCGGGCGTGGTCGCGACGCGCATGATGGCCGCGGGCGGGCTCGCGGCAGTCGCGGCGACCGCGAATCTCGCGGGCGCGGCCGCCGGCGCGCAGACGCCCGCGCTCCACGAGCGGCTCACGCTCGCCCACGAGAGGCGCCGTGACCTGCAAGAGGAGATCGCGCGGCGTCAGGAGCAGGTGCGGCGCCACACGGAGGAGATCTTTGACGTGCGCAACGAGGTCCAGACGCTGGCGGCGGCCAAGCGTGACGTGGAGCTCGAGACCGAGGCGCTGCACGTGGAGATGTCGCACATCCAGCGCGCGTGCACGCCGCGGCCCGACTGGGAGGAGCTGCAGCGCGCCGTGCTCGTGACGACGGCCGTGGACCATCTGAAGAACGTCGCGCGCGTGAGTCTCCAGTCGCGCGAGCGGCGCGGCCACCGTGACGAGCCGGACGAGGACGACGAGGAGTACACGGCGCGGCGGCTCAAGACGATCCTCACGAGCGCGTGGACGACCGTGGACAAGGTGGAGGCGCTCGCGCACGAGCTCTCGCGGATCCGCACGCGGTACCACGGCGGCGAGGAGCTCGCGGGGGAGCGCGCCAAGCTCGAGCAGCTGCAGTGCGAGATCCAGAAGACGGTCGCGCAGCTCTCGACCGTGCGGAGTCTCGCGTCGCGCGGCGCCGCGCCGTCTCGAAGTGGAGGTGGAGCAACTGGGGGAAGCGGCGGAGCGGGAGGCGAGTCGCATGCGGCGGGAGCAGGTGAGTCGACGTAGATGGAGAAGACGGGGTGAAGCGGGAGGGGAATCCTCGGTGGCTCGGTATTAACCGCATACAAGCTGCAAAGATATGAAGCAAACGACAACGACGAAGCGAACTGTTCTACACCCAGGGACGACTCACACATATACGCGCGCGACAAGAGGACGACGAAAGCACGACGAAGATGAAGAAGAAGCCTCACAGCTGGAACGTGGTGCAGAGCTGCTGGAACCACTGCTCGGAGGACAAATCGCACGTCGAGAGCTGCGCTGGGTCGAACGTGAGCAACGAATCGTCGCCATCGAGCAAGTCGTCGACCCACTCGCTGCACCGCGTGGAAGCGTTCTTGTTCTTGGTGATGGGATCGACATTCCAGAGGCTGGGCGGCCCAAAGTCGAGCACGATGCCCGGCGACGGCTGAGGGGCGATGGGTTGTTCGCTCAGGAATGCAATGGTGGGCTTTGTCGGTGTCGCGGCGTCGATCTCCCACTGCTGGATCACGGCCGAGAGGTCGATCTCCAACTCCATCTCTGGCGACGGCACTGGGTCGAAGAACACTTCGCAAACTGGCTGGCTCATGTCCAGCGGTGCTGGAACGCAGCACACCTCCAGACAAGCCAGCGATTGCTCGGCCTGCAGCAGCGACTGAGACTGCGTGACCTGCTCGTTAACGTCCGTCGGCTTGGGCGCTGCAGTGGCTGGCTGGAGCGTGCGCTTTTTTGTCCCGGAGTCGCGCGGCCGTCCGATCTTGGGCTCATGCTTGGCAATGCTGTCAAGATTCTTCCAGACCGTCATCCACGGCTCAATCTGCGTGTTCTCCCGTGGCTCGACAAGCCGCTTGTTCTTGGCCAACTTGGGATTGGGCACGTTGCGCACGACGGCGTTGTACCAGTTGTCGAAGTTGCGCGACTCGCCGTCGCAGCCCCAACGGCTGAACTCCTCCTTGGCCCAGTTCTTGAGAAAGTTGCCGCGCAGCACGTGGAGCTCCTGCCACGACTTGTCAAACTCCTTCTGGGTCATGCGCTCGATGCGGTCGACGTTGCGGCCGTACTTGGCCTTGCCCTTGAACTTCTCGCCGTTGGTCTGCTTCTTGGAGATGCGCATGGGGCAGCAGTTGAGCATCTTGGCGAGCCACATGCGCATCGACATCTTGGGCTCGACGTCGTCCAGCACGCCGCTCGTGAAGAGCTGCACGAGCTTGCGCAGGTAGTGCTCCTCGTCGTCGTTCCACTTACCCGACCGCACGGGGTGGTTCTCGCGCTGCGCATTCTGTAGAAACGTCAATCCGCGGTCAGTAGTCGGACTACGCGGCCTGCGGGGGCGCGCCACCACGGCCTTGGCGGGCCGCGGGGACTCGAAGTCACTTTCCGTCTCGCGCCCATCGTCACTCACTTCACCGGCTTCTCGCGTGGTCGC
>JAADVV010000040.1:0-34431 GCA_023335905.1 Pythium pyrilobum | reverse complement strand
CGTGAAGCGCTTCGACTTCTCCACCGACGCACCAATGTTGTAGTACTCCGTGTTCTCCATGATGCCGAGCACGTTACTGATCGGCTTGTTATCATTGCGGTCAGGCGCCTGCAGCGAGAAGTCGTTGAAGTCACCTGAGATGATCACGTCGTTTCCAGCGGCGGTCGCCTCCGCAGCGAGTCCGGCCAGCACGGTCGCCTGGCCTTCACGCTCAAAGCAGCGCGCACCGTCCTGCGGGTTCGCGAGGAAGTGGGCGCCGATCACCGTGATCGGCTTGGGGAAGCCGGCCACGTTGAACGTCGTGTAGAAGTGCTTGGAGACGCCCTTGGTGGCCGAGTAGCCCGTGGTGGCAGGACATGTCGAGTTGGCGACCGGCAGCTTGGCCGTCGTGGCCGACCGCTTGAGGTCGACGATCGGATCGATACGCGTGATGATGGCCGCGTTCTGGCCCGTCGCTGTATCCGTGCCGCGCACCAAGTACGGCTTGTACGTCGCGTCGCCGAGCGCCGAGAGCTCATCGATCAGCGAGTTGAGCGCGACGCAGTCCTCGACTTCGTTGACCTGCACGATGTCGGCGTCGAGCTTGCGGACCGCCGCGGCGACCTGCTTGACGTGCTTCTGCGCGTCCGCGAGCGTGACCCACGGGCAGCTCGCGCCGGGACACTTGGGCGAGCTCCCGTAGCCGGCGAGCATCATAAAGTCGGTGTTGTAAGTCGCATACGTGAGCTTGGTCGTGTCGACACGGCGGTCTGCTGCCTTGGCCGGCGCCGACGCGCACGCCGTGAACGCGGCGTCGGCCTCGCCGATCGCTCCGGCCGCGGCCGTGAGGGTGAACAGCCCCAGCGCCTTGGAGATGGCGACCATCGTGGAAATGAAGTCTCTCCGGGGCTCGAGCAGCAGGCGGTCGTCGTCGTCCGCGAGCCACGCGAGAAAAGCGAGAGTGAGGTCTCGTGGAGAGAGTCGTCGTTCGTCGGTCAGCCCCTCGCAGGATGCCGGCCAAATCGGCCGACACCGCCACGACCGCCGCCAGTGTCATGGCGGCGCCTGGCGCTGCACGCGCGACCAGAGTGGGAGGCGTCAGCGAGCGCGGCTGACGCGCATGCAGGCCAGCCATTCACAGCCGGCGGCGGATTCCCATTCACTCGAAGGTTTCCTTTCCTTTCCGCGATGGATGGAGGCTGTCCCCTCTCCCTAGCTTCGCTTGTTGGCGAACTTACCCATCACGTTGTTGGCGCTTTTTGTGGGTTGTTGCCAACTTGTTGGTGGGAGGTGTCCCGCCGACGGCGGGCCGCCGTTACGCGAGAGGACGAGAAGATGGCTTTTCAGAGGTTGCCGTGATTGGACCCAGCCACAGAGATTCACGTGTGGTGAACCCTCTATCTGATAATTTCGAACGGTCGGAGAAAGATTCGGTGGTAACTTACCACCACTGGTAAGGAAGTGTACCAATTGATGACCTCTCAGTTCAGATACATAACATAAGCTGGTTGATGAAAGAATACATATTCCGCCGTCTCGCATCTTCACCGCTGCATGCCTGCACTCACTCGGCTCCCAAAATGCTTGAACGCGAGGCGTGCTTGCCAGAGCGTTTCCTTCCACAGCCCATCTTCTGCCGGTACATGCCACGTGAGAGTTCAGCGCGTCTGTCATGGGAAGCCGGCCGAGCCGCCACTGTCCACGTTGGCGCCGTATCTGGGAGAGGTAGATTCGTGCCGTGCTATTACCTTGAATCCCCTCGCGTGTGCGAGGCTGTCCGCCAGACGCGCATGAATGTCGCGCTGGTGTACAGTACCCGGTATTCAGCGACCATCGCTATCCATTCGCATGCAACTCCCGTCATAATGACGGGCGACGCCTCTATTCATAATGACGGTCGGTGGAGGCGTCGGCCTAATATTCTCGCCATACATTGCCCACCGTGGCACGGCCTCGATGGAAGCCGCGGGCAAGCTCGCCGAAGGTCTGAGTGGAAGTAGAGACGCCGCCGTGGGCGGTGTAACGCCACCTATGGCCTTCGCGGTGCCACCGCTGTCAAATTAACAGCACCACCAGTGGTGGTCCACCACCAACCACGCGCTCGTCTCTGCAGTGCTCTCTGCACTGCAGAGGACGGACGGTTGGGATGTTCGCTGGTCTGATCTGGTGAGGCGTCGGCCGACTGGGCTGGTCTCGTGCGCGTGCTGCGAGTCGCTCAGCTCATCCGCTGCAGCAAAACGAACGGACTGGCTGGCGCGTGATTGCTCGCAGCGCGCTGCCGTCCACGCAGCCATCATCGCTGCTGTGTGTGTGTCGTCTCCGCATCAGAGGATCTGTTGCACAACGACGGGCCATGCAGGCCTGTCACCAACACGTCAAGCGTGTCACGTAAGTTTGCGCGATATCGAAGCATACAGGTGACTACCAGGAAGTCACGTGTCCATGGAATGGCTACAGTGGGCTGGCTCCCAAGCGACGCGTGCGTCGAAGCATGGCAAGCTGCCTCGATCGGCTCGCTTCTTGGGACTTGGATTCCGTGCGTAATGGTGATGAGGACAGCCTCGCTGTCTCGCGTTGTCGGTGGTGGTGCTGTCGACTACCGCAGTGATGTTCCTCAATGGAATACCCATGCAGCCAAACGCGCAGAGGAGAGGGATTTGCTGGTCTCTCGTCGAAGGAGACTTGTGCCAGTCTCGGCTGCAAATCGATTAGCCCAGAAATTGGGACAGTGCTGGAGAGCCCCTCTCTTCCCTTGAAGCAGGCGGCTTGAGCCAGGCCACTTGCCAAGCCTTGGTGGGTCCGGAAGCGGGAATCCACAGCGGCGCGGAGTACTCTAGACCTCGCGGCCAATGAGCATAAAGACACTATGACGCCAAGGTCGGGTCTCCAAACGCGACGCGCCGGTGGGCTTATACTGTTCACGTAAGAAGTGGGATGTTGGGGACTCGCTTTTCTACCTGCCGCTGGTGTCATGTTTGTTGTAAATACGTGTTTGCGCCATCTTGATTAGAGCCGCTTGATGCCCTTCTTCAATGTCGACTTCTTTTTCTGAGCAGCGTCCGTCGACGTCGGCGACGTGCGCTTCTTCGTGGCCGGAGCGGACGTCATCGTTGTCGCCGTTGTCACTTTCGGTGCAACCATGAACTTGTCACTTGACGCGCTTGGCGTCTCGGTGTCGTTCCCTGCCGTCTTCTCGGTGGGGGTCTTCGATACAACGCTGCTGTTGCCATCCCTTGCCTCTGGCTCTGGCTTCTCGCTCGTCGCCTTCGAGTCCTTGCCGCTGGTGCAGCCACTCGTGTTCTCTACATCCTCCACCGTCGCTCGCTCGAGATTTTTCGCGGCCGACTTTTTCGGCGCGTGGATGTTCGTCCACAGCCTCGCGCGGCGCGCGTACTCGTCGTAGCTCTCCATGAACAGACGTCCGGCCTCGTCATTAAGCGACGACTCGGGGAACGGCACGATCAGCAGGCAGCGGATGACCTGTAGCACATGGGCGATGCCGAGCTCGGGCGTCCAGTCCTTCTTGAGCGTGTTCACACAGATTTCGCCGTTGGTCGCGATGTTTGGGTGGAAGATCTTGGTGAGAAAGACGCCCTTTGGCGGGGCGTGCGGGAACCCGTCCGAGAGCGTGAGCTTCACCAGGAAGAACCCGCCGTCGTACGGCGTGTTCTCCGGGCCGGCGATCTCCACGTGTATGTCCGTGAGCACCTCCTCGTCCTGCGGCAGGTAGCGGATGCCATTGGGCGGCGTCTGCACGAGCTTCCGGATCTCCTTGGCCACGCGCTGGACCACTTGCGGCGCCAAATTCTCACGCGCAGAAGCCTAGAACACCACCGACACGCACATCAATCGAACGCTCACGATCTCCGCTAATGAAGGAGCACTTGCAGCGCCGTGTAGCGCCTCCAGAGGCGGTGCTACACGCGCGCGCGGTGTCTCTCTGTCCTCACCATGTTGCTCGCCTCCCTGGCGGATTTCGTGGTCGAGCTGTTTCTTGCCGAGAAGAACACCAAGAAAACTGGCGCGGTTTTGTTTTTTTTAGAGCGTTCAGAAAATTCAAATTTATCCCGCTTATATCCACGAATCAAAACAATGCCTAAATATCTGAAAACGCACACGAAACGACGCGAACAGCAGCGTACTGAAATAGCAGCATACCTCTGGCAACTGGGACATCGCGCATCCCAGTATGGAGCCGCTGGCCGGTTTCCCCCTCCCCCGTGTTACTCGTCCATTTAGCAGGCATCTCAGCTTCCTGGAAGCGTCTCCGCCATGATGGACAGCAGAATGTTCCAGTTCCATCCGCCGCTGCAGTCGAAGAAGACGTCGCGCTCGCAGACGCCGCGGAGCCTCGTGTTTCCGGAGGCTGGCGAGGGCGATGGACCGCATGCGGCGGCGGTGGGCGCCCCTCCTACAGGAGCAGGAGGCTCGGCCACGGACGGCCAGCCCCATAACCGCGGCGTCGCGGTGTCGGCACGCAAGTACAAAGTGGACGCGGCGGGGAATGCCAACACGGGCGGCGACACGGACGGCGACACGGACGGCGAGGCGGCGCCACGATCAGACCAAGCCGCGGACGCCGTCGAGCAGCTAGGACTGACGACCGGGCTGCCGTCTGCGCGGCCAGGAGGCGGTCTGTCCCCGCGCGGCGGTGGCAGCGGCGGCGGAAGCGCACCGACGAGGCGCACGCTGCGCGGCAGCCTCCACTACCTGAAGCACGAGTCGGTCGTGCTCACGCGCGCGCTCGTGCGGTCGAGCCGCCACTTGGTGCGGCAGCTCAGTCTCCAGCAGCTCCTCGCGTACCTGCTCGTGCTCTTTGGACTGCTCTCCGAGAGCTTCACGCCGGCGCCGCGGTACAACGTGCCCGTGGGCATCGTGCTCTTCATGACGTCGGACGCGTCATCGTCGTCGTCGTCGCCTTCAGCCGCACTCGACCACCGCGTGGTCGTCGCCGGTCTGTGCCTCACGACGCTGCTCGACGTCGCGTGGCTGCTGCGCCCGCAGGAGGGCGCATTCAACGGCTTCTTGCTCGTGCAGATGGAGAACGCGACGCATCTCTGCCTCGCCGTATGCGCGACCATCAAGCTCTGGCTTGTCTTCGCGACGTACTTTGATCTTGGCCCCGAGCTCGATGAGACAGCGACAGCGAACGCGCCTCCATCTCCGCTGCCGCTCACGGCAGCGTCCGACCAAAGCCTGCGGTACCGAGCGTGGAGCCAGTTGCGTTTTCTGTTGCCGCGCAAGACGCTGCCACGCCGCTCGCACCTGAGCTACGAGGTGCTCATGCGCGTACTCGCGCTGGTCTGGATCCACGGCGTCTGCGGCGTCGTGCTGCTGCTGCTGGGCCTGACCGCGGTCATGGGGCTCTCGGGCAAGGCCGTGTTTCGCTCGGCCAAGCTCGGCGCGCCGCTGCCGCTCGTGATGCTCTTCAAGTCGGCGTCCACGCTGCTCAGCTACGTGCTCGCGACGCACCACATGAACTACCACGGCTGCCTCACCGTGTCGGGCTGCCACGCGCTCGCGCGCTTCCACGAGGCGAGCGCGGACAACGTCGTGCTCCGGTACAACGCCGCGTGGACGCGCCGCGTGCGGCAGGCCAAGGTCGTGGACGTGCTGCTGGGCGTGTACCTCATGGCCGCATTCTACTCGGCCGTCCACACGACCACGTTCATCGCCGGCGACACAACGCTCGCCGTGCTCGCGCTCACCGCGGCCGTGCTGCTCATGCTCGACGTGTGGGCGCCGCTGCTCATCCTGGTCGTCGCGCGCTGCGGCGTCGTGCTCCACGCACACCACCGCAACGGCACGGTCGACGTCGATCCGTACTTTCCCAACCAGCTCGAGTGGGAAGAGGAGGACGACGACGGCGCCAATAGCACGGACGGCAAGGCACGCAAGAGCAAGCAAGGCGGCGAGTCGTCCTCCTCGTCATCCTCTTCCTCCGCGTCGAGTGACGGCGATTCCTCCGAGTCCTCGTCCTCGCTCGCTGGCTCGGGCAGCAACAACGGCACGGACGCCAAGCGACGGCAGCGACAGCGACAGCGACAGCGACAGCGACAGCGGCTCCGCTCGGCGCGATACCAGCGGCGTCTGGAGAGCAACGCCTCGAGCAGAAGCGTGCTCGTGCTGCCGCTCCAGCGCGCCCACTCGATGCTGATCGTCGACGTCGAGGAGCTCGCCGACAGAGACGACATCGTCCACGGGTCCAGGCCGTACTGGGTGCGCTACTGGGACGACGCGTCCGGGCGGCCGTACCTCGTGCACGCCCTCACGAGCGAGACCGTGTGGGAGATCGGCGCCCCGGCCTCCGCGCGACAGCAGCGGCCATTGAGTGGACGCGCAGCGGCGGCGGCAGTCACGTCGCCTCCCCGCAACGTCTTCTCCTCACACGACCTCGCGGCGTCGTCGTCGCCCGCACTGAGGGCGCTGGCGCCGCGTGCGCCGCTGCAGTCTGCGTCCTCGTTCCCGCCCACGGCGTCCGCGCGGCAGAGCCATCGCCACGACGTGCAGTCGGCGCGCGCGTCGTCGCATCCGACGTCCGAGTCGGACGTGATCGTCACGACGCCGCCCAGCAAGCCGCGTCCTCGCGTGGCGTCCTCGGGGCGACGCAGCAGCCAAGAACCGTCGGCCAGCAGCAGCAACCGCTCGACGTCGGCGCTGCTCACTGCCGACGACTTCACGCTCTTGTGGGACGCGCTGCCTGACGGCGGCAGCTTCACGTGCCGCGTGTCCAAGATCCCGTCCATGGACGAGCTGCACGTCCACCTGCACGCGCACGGCTTCTCCGTGGCCTCGGACGGACTCCACATCGCGAGCCTGCGCTCGATCCACTTCTACGCGATCGTCGGCAGCGGCTCGGTCGCATTCTTCCTGGGCGAGTTCGTCTTCGACAGCCTGAGCCTCAAGCTCTACGCCAAGTTCCGCAGCCCCGAGGTCGACGCCATCGTGCCGTTCGTCAAGAAGCTGCAGCTCAAAGAGATCGTCGGCGCGTACGCACCGTGCGACGGCTAGACGGCTAGACTGACAAGACTTGTGAGGCCGCAACACGCCCGAGCCTAGCAAAAACCAGTGTTACCTTCTATAACGTTACGTAGCGTGGGTGGCGGCGGGAGCGCGAGAGCGCGAGAGCGTCGCGTCTGCTTTGTCTTCATCTTCGTCGTGTAGCATATCGTTCCTATATCGTGGCCATTCACTCTTGAAGGCTTCGTGAGGACGGGGGAGTTGGAGACGAGGACTCCTCTCTTACATGATACTGCAGCGGCGGTCGTCCTCGACGAAGCGGTCAATGTCCTCGTCCGTGATCTTCTTGTTCGAGTTCTGCGGGTACAAGTCCTTGACGAGCATGCCCTTCATGTCCGACCGCACGTAGAACAGCAAGTACGCTGACGGGTTCACGACCTTGGACTCCTCGACGACGCGCACGCGCTCGTCGTCGTAGTAGTACCACTGGTCGTCCAGAAAGTTTTTGGCGTGGGCCGTGTAGTGGCCGCCGCCGAGCGCGCCCTGGTGGTTCACGACCCCGTAGAGATCGTACTTGGTCTCGAGGCACCGCGACTGCTCGAGGTTCGTGTTCGTGTACCCGCGGCGCACACGCGTCATCGTCGGTCCGCTGCCCGACTTGCTCGACGCGCGCGTCTTGACGTCGCCCACGGCGTGGTCCGTCACGAGCTCCGACACCGTGTCCTTCTCTTCCTTCGAGCCCTTCTCGCTGCCCGCCGACGACCCGTGCAGCGAATCCTCTCCGCCTGCAACCGCAGCAGTCTCTGGTGTCTCCGTCGACGGGGCGGTTGTGTCCGCCGCAACGTTGCTCGCCGTGCCGTTCAACTTGACGGTCGGCTCGCCCTCCTTCCTCTTGACGGGATACCGCTCGGGCACATCCACGTGGGGGGCCACGCAGGCGCTGAGATCCAGCCCGTGGACCGGGAACTCGACCAGCGACGCCAGCTTGCGGCGGTACGTCTGCGTGTACTGGAACCGCTTCAGGTGGACGACCATCACTGGCGGTAGCCGCCAAATCTCGAGCTTCTTGGTCATCTCGAGGTGCTTCTTGCAGCTCGAGCAGTACCCTTCACTGATCTTTTCCACGGTCGTGAACGCGTCCAGGCAGTTGCTCAGCGGCACGGGTCCCTTGTCGATCGCCTCGTTCTTCTCGACGCTCGAGTGCGACTCGACGTGCTTCATCTTCTCGAGGTTGACGCGGTCCTGGAAGATCTCGAGGTCCCAGTCGATCGCGATGGTCTCTTCCTCCATGATGCTCAGCGGCTCGTCCGTGCACGGGATGATGTGGCCAAAGCTGCGCGTAAGCCACCCAGACCGCGAGTCCGTCAGGCCCTTGCTCTCCACGCGGCGCAGCACGAACCCACACGTGGACGTAAGACCCGTGAAGATCGAGTCAATGCGGTTCGAGACGGTGACCTCCTCGGGGACCTCGTCCGGATTCCACTTGTGCGGCGGCGAGCCTTCCACGTATCGCTTCACGCGCTGCCACACGAGCTTATACAGATCAAAGCCGCTCGTGAGCTCCGGGCAAATGCGAACAAGGTTTGGAATCCCGAATGGAGCCGGTCGGAACGGGTTCTTGAAGTACAGCGCCGAGTAACTGAGCTTGCGCGACAATAGCGGGATGTACAGCAGCCGCGCCTGGCGCGGGCGCAGGCGGTTGGCCGGCACCTTCATCTCCTCGTCGACGCGCTGCAGGCGCACGCGGTAAAGCGGCATCTGCTGCGTCGCGTTCTCGCTGTCCTCCTCCGCCTCCTCTGGACACTCGACGACCACGCCAGGGATGAACTCGTGCGACTGCGAGCGCGGCTTGATCTCGACGAGCGTGCCCTTGGCGAGCGAGTCGTAGAACTTGGCCTGCGCCTGGCGCTCGATGTCGAGCTCCTGCATGCGGGCCGCCGCGTTCGTCGACGGGATGTACGACGGACGCCGATTCCGCGTCGCCTGGATCGTCTCGGGCTCGAGCGGCTCGAGCTGGAACGCGATCAGCCGCTCAATGCTGCGGATCTGGCCGATCCGCCGACTATCGGCCTTAAAACTCAGGATCATCGACCCCGCGTACTCGCACACCTTGATGTCGGCCTCCGTGATGATGGGCAGCTCAAAGTCCGACTGACACAGCTTCATCAGCGCGTGCTTGAGATCAAACACAGTCGCGGAGATGCCGAGCCGCACCGACACCTTCATCGGCGCCATGCCGTTTGACAGCACGAGCGTGAGTGTGACCGTGTTGTGCGTAGGCTCAGGCAGCGGCAGCTGCAAGAAGGTGAACGGCTCGAAACGCGCACTCTTGAAGCCGCACTCGCTGCACGTCAGCAGCGACTTGTACTGGCCCGTGAACAGCGCGACAATGATCGACACCTCGCGTCGCAGGTGGTTGCGCCACCACTCGTCGGCGAGATCCCCATCAAACCGGCCGTCGCTGTCTGGCTGCTCGACGTACGGCTTGTCGTGGATGCGGTTGAGGTCCTCGCTGAGCCCGCTCAGCAGGAACGCGAGCAGCTCCTGCGCGTCCTGCTGGTCGCTACCGCGGAACGCCTCGTTGAACTTGCCGATTGTCTTCTTGAAGTTGCGCGGCGACAGCGCCTTCTGCTTGGCGCACCACATATCCTCCGCGAGCTTGCCGTACACCTCGGCAAGCTTGCCCTGCAGCCCGAGCGTGCTCGTGCGGTTGACGTCCTCGAGGTACATGCCCGAGAGGAAGTACTCGGCCAACAACTGCGTGTTGGACAGGCACTGCAGCGCCGAGTTCATGTAGCATGTGTTACCGAGGTTGGTGAGGCCCACCGAGCCACCCGTGCGCATGCGGCGCGGCAGCGCGAGCGCCTTGGTGCGTTTGTTCTTGGCCTCCTCGGTGGTCGGGTCTCGGGCGTCGTCGTCGTCGTCGTCGTCGTCGCTGCCGCTCTTCTTCTTCTTCTTGTGCACCTCCTCCCAAATGTCGAGGATCGCCGTGCCGTCCGACTTGACCACAACCTTGCGGCGGATCTCCGGGCCGCCGCCGTACCAGACTTTAAGCCCCATCCAAAGCTGTTCCGGCACGATCGCGTAGTGCTTGCCCAGCTTGATCTCTTCGGCGCTCTTGAGGATGTGCTCGCGACGATCGCTCGTGAGCAGCGGGTAGTTGTTCATCGGCTTGGGGCGAATGTAGTTGCCATCGGCATCGATGAGCGCGGCATCTGACTTCGCTGTCGCCGGCGGCTGGCTCGTAGTCTTGGAGGACGTCGCGCTCGCCAGCTTGCTCGACAAGTCCGACAGCGAGCTGGAGCTGCTCGTCGTCGAGTTGGCCAACGTGTCCGACACGGGGAAGTGGACGTACTTGGTCCAGTGGTCGAACCACCTCTTCTCAATGAGGAACCACGCTTCGTCCTCGACGAGGCTCGCCGGATCAAACGTCTTGTAGCATCCCTTGGCGATGCGCAGCTCCTCCTCCTTGGAGCTCGGCACGAGTCCCAGGTCCACGAACACGACCTCGCGCATGATCCGCAGCGACGACATCTCGTAGTTCTCCTTCACGGTCCACGACAAAAACTCCTCCGGGGTCAGAGTGAGCTCGGTCGCGGCGTTCTCGCTCGAGCTAATGGGCCGCTCCTGGCCGTACTCCTTGATCAGCGCATCTACGAACCGGCCGAGCTGCGAGCCCGACACGGACGGTGTGTGGGCGCCACTGTCACTCACCGCCGAGTCCACTGTCGGCAGCGCCTTGGCGCTCTTCGTCTTGTGCCTGTCCATGAACACTGTCACGAGGCGCTCGAGCCCTGGGTTCTGCGCGAGGTCGAGCCGCAGCATGCCGTAGAGATCGTCGCGCGCCATGAGGCTGCGATCTTTGCCGGCCGTCGCGAACAGCTTGAACGCGAAACTCGCCTTCTCCTTGGTCGTGCCGCGGCAGGCGATCGCGAGCGCGTTCACAAAGCTGAAAATGTCAATGTCCGTGCCGTTCGCGCGCTGTCCAAAGCTCGAGAAGACACGGTGGAACCGCTCGTCGGTCATCTCGAGCGGGAAGTCGCTCGCCAGCGCGTCCATGTCGACGGTGTCGCCGCCGCCCGAGGCGCGGTAGTTGTTGAACGCGTCCTGGAGCATCGACACCTCCTTCACCGTAAAGTGGGTATCGGTCGCGAGGATTTTTTGCTGCACGACTGGGTTGAACTCTTCCTGGGACTCGAGCAGCTCCGGGTCGGGCGTCTCGCAGAGCACCTCCACGAACGGCGTCATCCAGCCGACGAGCAGCTCATCGACCCCCTCGAGCTTGGGCATGACGCTGACAAACTCATCGACATTCATGCGCACGCGCCCCTGGTCGAACGCGTCGCTGAGGATGCGGCGGTACTCGGCGCGGTCGAGCACGTGGCGCCCGTGGAGCGAGACGAGAAAGTTGCTGAGCCCCGTGCTCTGCACCTTGCCGGCGTGGTCGAGATCGCACATGTTGAACACAAAACGCAGCTTGTCCTCGAGTGTGCCGCGCTGCAGCACCGCGACGGCGCGCAGGAATTCGTCCATGTTGATGTCCGCGCCCTGGCGGTCCGAGATCGCTTTCATGAACCGCATCGCAAAGCTCGAGGGCATGTCCGGGAACACGCCCAGCACGTCGCGCCGGAAGGACGCGCGGCTGATGTAGATCTGCGAGCCGGCCGTCTGCGGGATCACGGCTGCGCCGTTCACGCCCGTCACGTTCTTCTCGGTCGCCGTCGAGGCCGCCGAGGAGGACGCGGTGGTGGTGGTCGCCGTGGTGGTGGTGGTGGTGGTGGTCACCTCCTTCGTGGGCGACGTCGGCGCCGAGGACGCGCTGCTACCGATCGTGGCGGTCGTGGCCGCGGTCGCCGCCGTGGCCGTGGACGACGCGCTGCTCGTGCTCGTGTGGGTCGTGTCGACGTCGTCCTTCTTGTCGCCACCATTCGCACTCGCGGTCGCGCCACCCGTGGGCGTCGTGCTGCCGCTGTAGAGGAACTTGGACGAGCAGAGCCGCTTGAACGCGGCCGAGAGGTCGTCGAGCACGCCCGGCTCGAGCATGTTCTTCATGCGCTCGCTCTCGAGCTCCTTCTTGTGGCGCAGCACCTTGCGCTCGTACGACTCCATGTGCACGTAGACCTCGAGAAAGTTGAAGAGCGGCACGCGGATGAGCGGCCGGATCTCGAGCGCGTCGTTGATGTACTTTTCGAGCTCGCTGCGGCGCTGCTCGATCACGCCCGTGTTGCGGCTGCGGAACATGTGGCGCTTGGGGAAGTGGAGCGACTTGACCGACGCGTTCGTGCGCTTGAGCCGGTCGTGGAGCTCGCGAAAGTCCGAGTAACGCTTCTTGATGATCCACTGGAGCCCGCCGTGGAGCCGCACCTCGACCGCGAAGAGCGTGTGCATAGCCTTTTCGATCTCGACCTCGGAGATGCCGTCCGCCGGCAGCACGACGCTCTCGATCTCGAACGACGGCGCCGTCGTGGACGCCGAGCCGGCCGCGAGAAACGTCGTCTTGTCATTCGCGCCGCGCGCCGACTGGATCTCCTTCTGGCGCCGCGTGAGCAGCTCGCTCGCCGTGTACGACCGTTCGAGCACGGGCACGCTGCGCGGCATGGCCGTGGTCGACGTGGCCGAGGACGCCGCCTTGCCGTCGTCGGTGGACGACGCCACGCTCACGACGTCAACGCGGTCGGTCGTGACGCCCGGCGCATCGCTCAGCGCGCGCTCGATGGCCGTGACCGACGGCGAGCTGTCGTACGACGCCGTCGAGCGGTCGGACGCCACCGACTTGGACGAGTGCAGCGGCGACGCGTCTTCGCCTTCTCGTTCTCCTCCTGCGTCGCGTTCTCCTCCCCCGTTGGTTGCTGCGTCCGCGGAGGAGGAGGAGGAGCAGGAGGAGGCATCCGCCGGCGCCGCCGCGTGGCCGTTCGCGTAGCCCATGGCGTCGACGCCCGTGGCCACCGACATGGAGCGCACGAGAATCTTGGGCGGCGCCGGCAACTCGCCGCCATTCGCATTCTCCCCATTCGACGATGTCGCGTCCGTCATGACGTCACACGGCAACATCGCTCAAAAGGGAAAGAACCGATTTTAGTGGTTGTTTTGAGGGGTGCGCGCTTCGCAGAACAACGGTTCCGGATCTCCTCGGAACACGAAGAGAGAGAGAGAGAGAGAGAGAGAGAAGCGTCTCTGTGTGTGTGTGTGTGTGTGTGTGTGTCGTATCCGCGGTGACCAGCGTCCCTGTGCTGCTTCGTCGTCCCGCAAAACGTTTTGTTCTCCGCTGTTCTCGGGAACGTATGGAACCGATGTACCCAGCACGATGCAGCGAGAGGTGGTTCCAGAGATTGCTTGATCTCCGCTCCGCTTGTCCGCCGTCCGGCTTGGGTCCGTTTACGCTGTGCCGAGTGAGAGACTCGGTTTGAATTGTTGACCGTGGCGGTGGGGCTGCCGTCCGCGACACACGCGCTACGTCGCCGCCGTCCCCGAGCGAGGAAGGTTGCAAGCAAGCGAGAGCGCTCCGCCTCTCTGCACTCCCCTTTCGTTGCGGATCGTGCGATTGTTCGTGTGTTTGCTCGTCGAGCGAGAGCTAAACCCGGTGGAAAAGCCCGGTTCCCCCTTTTGCTTTGGACCCGAGGCCCGCCCAAAGCGGAAGGGGGACGGGCGCCGCTGCGGCGGCGGCGGAGGAGAGAGGAGGAGGAGGAGGAGCAAGCAACGCAAGGTGTGTAGAACAGACCCAAAAGAGCGGACGCCCGCGGCATGCACCCGCTTGAGGGTTAGGGATACAACAAAACCTATACGTTCTGGCAGTTCTGACCACCCACTTTACTGACCTTGGTTTTGTTGTAGTGTGCAAAATTAGAATTTCGCGCACGATTCTAAAAGCTGTTTGCGATCGTTATCATGGAACGTTCAGTTGTTCGTATAGTCAGGTTCCAATTGAATCTTTGCCAATTTCGGAGTGTACACAGACCCAAGTCACTCCTCATGCAGCAACACATCGATCCTCCCACCGTGTCATTCATTTTCAAGCTGTACGGCGACGGATCCGTAATCATCCTGTAGGCCAAACCGCTCAACCCTGATCAGGCAACCAAACGACTTTCGAACTGCTTCAAGTGGGTGTTAAAACCCTATCTGAACTTCAACCCGAACGCCAGTCGGGCGTAACCACATGTCACCCGAAAGATCGTAACCCATGTAAGTTACAAAGTTACACTGTATCCGCTTCCGTCTGATATGGGAGTGGGTGAGAAAAAAAAAGCATGAGTCCGCACGCAAACGGCGGACGAAGATTGTTGGGTCCAACTTCAAGAACACCGGCGACCACCGGCGCGTTGGGTCATCAGTGGGGCACCCGGCAATGCCGCTGCAGCCTCTAGGAGAGGCGCCCCATCACACTGCACTCTATATACTATACGTACCCCAACGCCCAGGGCGGACGACAAACCCGCAATTGATTGGGCCGCGTCTGCGTGTCAAATGGTCTCTCCAGATGGGGCGGACGTTCCTTGACCTTGCACAACATCGGGAGGAGAAAGCCCTGATCTTCCCTTTCGGTGGAGACGATATACGATGACCGCTACCGCGGCTGGTCGTCGCCGCTGTCCGCGTCCTCTTCACCATCGTCACCGTCCTCGTTGGCTTCGTCGTAGGAAACCAAGCTCTGCTCGGCGAGCAGGTTCTTGGCCCGCAGCAGCAGCTGCGCGCGATCGTCTTCCAGCTCGTCGTCCGACTCATCCGACTCGTCTTTCTCCTCCTCGGATAGGTCGTCAAACCGAATGCCGAGCTCCTTTTCCAGCTCTTCGATGGGCCGCTGGAGCATGCTACTCGCCTCTTCGCTGCCTTCGTCGCTCGACAGCGAAGGCATAGACATGCTCAGGTGGGAGGCTTGCCGAGACGGGCCAGACGCATCAGCACGAGGCAAAGAAGACTGTTTGGCCTGCTGCCCCACACCCTGGCTTTCCCTCTGCACCACTGCCTGAACGCTAGCGATGCTTTCGTCTCGAAGGAGGGCCGTCGCGTTCGGCAGCGAAATGGATGGGTTCGTCCGCATCGAGTGGATCGGACTGATGCCCCCGAAAAGCTCGTGACGACTCGCTGATGTTTCGCTGTGGTGGCTCGACGGCGTGTGTTCACCACTGCTACTGCCACTGCTGCTGCTGATATCTGCGAGTGCCTTCTCCAAGAGCGACAGCTCCTCCTTGGTTCGCACGACAGGCGGCGTAGCGAAGCTGCTGGCATTGCTACTGCTCGACGCGTCATCGTCGTTCGACTGGTGCAGCACGGACGACAGTCTTCGTCTCGCTGTGTCGAGCAGCCGAATGCTCTCGTTCGTCACCCCTGCACCTACGTCGAACTCCTCTTTCTCCTCCTCTTCTTGGTCTGGACGACGGACCTCTTGCGCGCTGTGCCCTGCAGTCACATCGTGTTGCTGAACGCGTTTCAGGGTCTTGGTATGTGGTGACAAACTTTCGGAAACGTCTGCATATTGCCGACTCTGAGATTGTCGTGCTTCCTCCGACTGAGTGTTTCCTCTGTGAGTATGGGAAGGCGTTTGAGAGGTTGCCCGCATTCTGCGCGCTTCTCGACGAGTCTCTTGAACTGCTCCTAATTCGCGGGCAAGCTCGTGCCCCTGAATATCGAAGTCCGTCGCCACCCGTTGGGTCGCCCGCTCCTCCTGTACGCGAGCATCGCGCTGCATCTGCAATTCGAGCATGTGTTGCTCTTTCTCCAGGACATGGTCAAGGAGCCGGTTTTCGAGTTGTTGGCGGATGGTACGCTCCTGCTGGAGCAAAGCTTGTTTCTCTCGGGCCTCGATTTCTGCCTTCGCCTTCAGTCGCTGAGCTTCGTCGTCTCTCTTCCACCGTTCAAATAGCAGAATATCCTGCAGCTCGTCTTGCTTGATTCGCGTTACAAATTCCGAGCGCAATTGCTGCAGCCGCTCTTCAATCTCACGCTGCCGGTGAATATCCGCGACGCGTTTTTCGGTCTCGTACTCCATCCGCTGAAGCTCCTCTTCTTGGCGGCGCGACGAGACCTCAAACTCTGCGCGCTCTTTCAGCATTCCCAATTCGCTTTCAAGACGGAGGTATTCGGCCTGGAAAAGCGTTGACGTTTGCTCGAGGGTTTCCTTTGCAGCTTTCTCCAGCTCAGCCAATCGATCCAAACGACGCTTTCTTGTCTCGTGGTCGAGAGACTTCAAGTTCAAGATCCTTGCCTTCTCTTCTGCTAGCATCTCAGTGCGCCGCTTTTCTTCTGCCGCAAGCAACGCTTCCCGCTGCCTGAGCCATCGTTGGTGCTCCGCCTGCAATTTTTCGCTCTCATTCACCACTCGCTTGAGAAGCTTCTTCTTCTGCACGATCTCTGCCTCCTCCAACGCGATTCGGTTCCTCTCCTGCGATATTTACACAGATTAGCGCGCGCCATGTACGCCCGCTTTGCAGGGTGCATCACTTACACTGATCTGGAAATCGACAATGAATTTCGGGTAGTTTGCGAACGCTGGGTACTGCCCCTTCGGTAGTGGCCAGTATGATCCAGTAGCTTCAGTCGACTGGGAGATACTGTCCAATTTCTGGTTACCGAGCTTGCCACTGATATTCTTCAGAAGTTGGACGAATGCGTGGATCTGGAGTGCATTTTGTTGGTGAAAGAATTGCTCGATCGAGTAGTGGTCCTTCGCAGCAAGCAGCGCTGTTCGAAAGTACGAGACATAAGCGAGAACTCCAACACGCAACATGTCAGGTCTTCCACTTGCAGTGAGCAAGTGATCCCATAAGACCATCCACTCATCTTCGCTCAAGACCTCCGTGAAAATCGACTTGAGTAGACTCCATGCGTAGACTTCGGGAGATATGTCGTGCTTGACGAAATGGTCGTGGAGCTGGGGGTCGATTTTTTCCAGTTCGGCCTCGATCTTGCTCAGCAAGAAGACTGGTGCGTACGGGAGGCTGACCAAGAAGTCACGACCCCAGTGCAGTAACACACTTAAACTGGCCTCGAAGGCGGCGATGTCGTTCTCTCGATACACTTTGATGAACGGGTACACGACTGCGGGTAGGTAACTCACCTCACCGAACGCTGGACACCAGTAGGCAATGGCAGATAGCACGCGATGGAGACGACGAAGTTGCCGCTGGTTTCTCAAAGGGTACTGTTCGTGAAGCTTCATGAAAGCAGGGTGCGGTCCCTTCGCCAGCAATGCCTTGAACGCACTTTCGTTTCGTGGGAGCTGCAGTAGGAACTTCCACACGAGCAGGCGGTACTTTGCAGGATACTTTCCGTTGCAGTCGAGGCTGCTTTTCAGTCGCTTGCGATTGACTTCAATCTCTTCTGATGATAGAGATGTCATCTGCAGAACGCTCTTTTGCTTGGTAGCCGGTCGGCCAGCAGCTTGGCTTCGGGGTAGATCAAATGGCTTGACCGGCGTGGCAATTACTGGGGTGTGCGGAGAGAGCACTCGCCTAGGACTCACGCGCGTTGATCGCTTGTCCTGAAACTCGATCCGTTGTTCAGGCACAACAATTTCCTTTTCACGTTTTGCTTTCATGCCGAAAATCCCGTCGATGAGTTTGGATGTCGCAGGTCGTTCGCCATCTTCTTCTTCATGATATCGTGTAGCAGCTGCAGATGCTGGGGTTGCGCCGCCGGTAGTGATCACAGATCGAGTACGTAACCGCATGTTCTCTTCTAGCTCTTGGAGACCCTGTTGCATGCGGTGAGCATGAGCCCGGCGAGCGGTATCGTTGGCGATATCCATGTCGTAAAGTAGCAAGCAACCGTCCCTAAGCACAGCAATCAATCAGCAGCTGACGAGGCTACGGCGAAAGAGGATAGAAAGCGATTCGTACTCTGTGCAAGCGACCAGATAGCGACCGTGGTTCTCGATGTCGAACGCTACGATCTTGCGTCCCGGATTCGAAATTTCCAGCTTGATCTTGGGCTTCTTCGCAGCAACATTAAGAAAGAAGAGACTTCCTTCATTGCCCAGCAAGCAAATGGTGCTTTCTTGGCCCGGAACAAACATAAACTGATGGTGACGATGGTGACCATTTGGGGCCGTCAGTACAGCCAGATCCACGATTGGCTGCTTGCGGCAGTGGACATACCGTGACGACATCTTCAATTGGCGCCGGTAGCTCAATAATACGGATGATGGTCTGCGCTTCGAAGTCCCATACGTAGATGAACCGCGATCGTCCACTTCGAGCACACACACCGAGCGGGTCAGCACCAAAATTGATCGTGGGTAACAGTAGTCAACGATAACCCACGTGGCAACTAGGACTTTGTAGTCTTCGGAGACAGCAGTCTTGTTGATGCCCGCGGGCTTTTCCTGTGGCGGAAGCGAGAAGCGGTACCGCAACGCCAGCGATTCGAGCTCCCACATCATGATCGAATCATCTTGGAAACAAACCGCGACCAGATCTCCCTTCGTCACAAACGCCGCCTAACAGAACAAGCGACTCGTTGTCAAAACTCCATGCCACCGCAGCGCCGTCGTTAACACTGCTCCATTCAAACCTCTTCAACGCCAGGTCCAGCGTTCAGCACACGATACCGCGACCAATCTTGTGTGTCCCACAGAATCACAGCGTCCTGAGATGCCGTGAGCGCGAGGTTTCCCGACTTCTGGAACGATGCACTGCGCGCTGGGAAACTGTGTCCTCGAAGTGAACTGATCAGAGACTGCGACTGCACGTCGATGCATCGGATCTACGCAAACGGAACAGAAATCGTCAGTACTTCCACAGCAGTTTTCCATCGCCGCTTTCCTCACCATTTCGTTCTCGCACGTCACGAGCAGCTCGCTCTTTCGGGTCGGACTGAAACAGCACGCCACGGTCGGCGCACCGAGGTGCTGAACGAGAGAGTACCTGTTGTTCGTCACGAAGAACACGAAGACGCGCCCCTTCTCGTCGGCTGCGGCGAAGCCATCGCCCGCGGCGTTGAACGCGACGGCGCGGAACCGCGTCGGCTTGCGGTCGTACGTGCTGTGCGGGACATTCTGGAGACAGGAGAGCAGCCCCTTGCTGCTCACAAGCGGCCGCCGCGGCCAGATCACGCCATCCTGCGTCGCGCGCAACTCGAGCGTCACGACCATCGGTCGGCGTTTCCCTTGGCACGGCGAAGTGTGAATTTCGCGGTGCTTGTTTGCGGAAGGTTTGGGTTTGAATATGGAACTCATACGTGGACCACATGAATTAGAGGTCCATGTGGACCACTTCGATTACCCCGACCGTATGCCATTCGGTTTTTGTGACATGTGCGTGGAAGTCTGCCATCCATCATGCGAACTGTTATTATTATTAATGAGTTGGTGGGAGTCACCCAACGTCGAGCTCTCGTTGGATTGTCAAGCGAGAGTGTAAATGGAGGCGAGCAAGAGGGAAGGAGAAGATCGAGTCTCTATTAGGAATTGGCGCTGAGGCGGACACGTGGGGTCCTGCGACCTAAAATATGCACATTCCACTGTGTGAGTGGCGCGGGCGGCGAGTGGTGCAACACCATTCGGACCATTGCGACTTGCGTTCATCGGCTCACACCCTCGTTTTCCTTCTTGGCGTAGAGCGCGTCATACTGGCGGCCCTGGTTGATCGGGTTGCGACTGTAGTTGGCGAAGCGGAAGCGACGCGCGCGCCAGCCCGAGCCTTCCTCCGGCGTGTAGTGCAGCGAGTTCTCGCGACGCTCCTTGGAGAAGCACACATCCGGGTGGGCGGTCAGGTAGCGCGTGACGTTGGTCGCAGCACCGATCGTGGCGACACCAGCGCAGACCATGACTGGGAACGTTCCCTTGTCTGTCATCCAGAGGGTCATAAAGCCCATGCCGGAGCGGGTAGCCTTGCGAGCGGAAGCCATTGTTGTTTCTTGGGGGAGGGGAGGGAGGAGCTTGCGTGGGACGCTGGAGATTGTTTAATGAGACGTACGTGGCGCCTTGCTGGTCCTATGCATCTTCATAGACATGGAAAGCGGGCCGCATACGTGGCCAGGAAGCGCACGGCGGCGTATGCATGGAAGTGCGCCATGAGTGCGAAGAGATACGCAAAATGGCTGCGTTTCTGAGCATCCGATCTCTACTAAAACCGGGAAATCAAATGGATAAAGGAATACTTTTGTGTGCATACAAATTTCAAGTGATCATAAGTTTGCACCAGGTCGGTCAAAACAATTCTTGTCAAGAGAGATGCGACTCCGTTTCACGTTTCGCCGGGTTCACGCATGTTTGTCAAAGCCGCATTTCTTCACCACACGAGCCCGCGTTAAGACCGGTCGATCCAACGAAAAAACATGCGACGTGTGAACAGAATGATTTAATCGCTCGGTTTCCTCGTGGCCACAGGTCGAAGTCCAAGTTGCGTTGAGCAAAGTCTATGAGAACTCTATTTAGCAAATACGTTTGTTGGGAGGAAGATACACGACACACTGTCTACTTAAAACCGGCGGCTGCCACCACGGCCACCGCCAAAGCCACGGCCTCCGCCGCGACCACTGCTGCCACCGCGGCCTCCACCGAAGCCACGGCCGCCACCACGGCCACCACCAAAGCCGCGGCCGCCCTGAGGACGGCTCGCGTACGCTGGCTGCTGGAGCTTCGGCAGCGTCTTCGGGATCGAGTACTGGCACTGGTCGCCGCCCGCCTCGATCAGCTCGTTGAGCGTGTTGAGGCCTTCTTCCGGGAGATCGAAGCAGCAGCCCATCGAGTCCTCCGTGAGCGTCAGCTGCTTCACGTTGGTCGTGTACTCCGCAGGGAAATCGCGGTTGATCGCGTTCCATACATAGCCCTTGGCACGGATTTCGTTGTAGCTCGTGAAGAGCACCGTGACGTAGTCAGGCACGCCCGACATGAGCGACGTGCGGCGTGGCGGCTTGGTGTGGCCCGTGATGCAGGCAAGCGCAGCGGCGAGACTGCGCTTCGGTCCGAGCGTGTCGATTAGCTCCTGCGCCTTCTCCTCGAAGATCGAGATCATCGAATCGTCGACGTTCTCAATCTCTTCGGCGGCCTTGTTGCCAGACGCGGCGATCAGGTCCTCGTGCTATAAGATGCCAAAAGCTCCAGTCAGTAATTGCGTCCAAGTCAGCAGAGGCAAGATCATGAAGATAACACTTACGCTTGGCGGCCCACGGCGAACGAACTGGTTTCCAATGCGGCGCTCGATAAAGTCCACCATGTCGAGCTGACGCTGCGTGTACAGCGTGATACACACGCCCTTCTTACCGGCACGGCCCGTTCGGCCCGAACGGTGGACGTACGTATCAACATCGGCGTTGCCCGACTGCTTGCGAGGAGGCTCGCTGTTAATCACGAGGTCGACGTTCATGTCGAGACCACGCGCGGCGACATCAGTCGCAATCAGCAGACGCAGGCGGCCCTCACGGAACGCCTTCATGGTCGTCTCACGCTGGTCTTGCGCGATGTCACCGTGCAGGACTTGGCACTCCTGCTTGATCTCCGGGTGTACGGCCAGCTCGTTACAGTCCTTCTTCGTCTCGGCGAAGATGATAGTTCGCGAGTTCTTCTTCGCGTAGACGCCCAACAGACTTGCGAGGAGCGTCGGGCGGCCCTGCCAGTGACACGGGATCGCAATGTGTTCCACGTCCTTCGAGGCCTTGACCTCCGAGTCCTTGACCAAGTTGATGTATTCGTGGTCCTTGCACATGTACTTGTCGGCCACTTCCTTGATGAAGCTAGGAATCGTCGCCGAGAAGAGCAGAATCTGGCGACGAGTCTGCTTCTCGTTCTGGACCTTCTCCATAGCGTCGAACACCTTCTGCACGTCCTCGCGGAAACCCATCTCCAACATGGTATCCGCCTCATCGAGGATCAGGAACTCGCACGAGTGGAGACGCAGGTTGCCACGCTCGATGTGGTCGATGACACGGCCAGTCGTACCAACGAGGATGTCCACACCCTGACGGAAGGCGTTGTTCTGAATTTGGTACGAGGTGCCACCGTAGATGCACACAGTGGTGAGCGTCGGGGCCGAGGCCTCGAACTCGTCAGCGACCTGCTTGGCCAACTCACGCGTCGGCGCCATACAGATCACCCGCGGCGCGCGACCAGGGCGCTTGTTTCCCTTGTCCTTGAGGAGCAGCTCGATCACAGGCAGAGCAAACGCGAGCGTCTTACCCATACCCGTACGGGCGCGGCCCATAATGTCCTTACCGGCCATGATCTTGTCGAACGTCATGGCCTGGATGGGGAAGAGCGTGTTGATGCCGCGCTTACGCAGCGCCGCCTTCGTGACCTCGCTGATGTCGAACTTATCGAGCGACGGGTTCTCCACACCGCCGACGTTGGACGTGGCGGCCGAGCCATCCTCAGCCTTGACCTTCTTGGCGACAGGCGTCTCCACCTCGCTCAGGTCGGAATCGATGGTCGTGGCGTCTTCCTTGTCGTCCTCCTCGGCGGCGCTGCTCTCCTCATCGCGGCTGCGCTTCTTCGACTTCTTCTCCTTTTTCTCCTTCTTCTCTTTCTTCTCCTTCTTCTCCTTCTTCTCCTTAAACTCGCCGGCCTCAACGCCTTCCTTGGCGGCCTTCTTCGCCAGCTTGGCCGCCTTGCGCTCCTCCTTGGACAGCGCGCGAGTAGCTTCTTCGACCGCCATGTTCTATGCTCTAGGACTCAGGTCGTGGACGTGCGTTGGCGCTGAGGATGTGGTTGTGCGCGCCTCCAAGAGATGCGTCTGTGCCGTCACGGTACGAGTGTGTTCTGCTTCCAACCACCGGCTTCAAGCACAACCCAGGACCCACACACCCTTTCAAGACACGGCTGACCCGCAAACCCAAATGACTGGAGCGCAGGTTTGACACGGGACACTCTGTGGCCCACACCAGATTCCAGCCAGCACCAGAAAACCGGTATCCATACCGGATACCAGTTGCGTCGTTAACTTTAACCGGATAACCGGAGCGGAGATTCTCGGCGGGTCGGGTTCGGGCCGGCCGCGTCAGCAGGTGTTGTCACCGGGTTTGTTCTCTTCCTCCTTCTTGGTTTCTCCGTTTTTGTTGGCGAAATCTTGACCGAACAAAAAACCCTCGGTCGCCAACACCAACTCCTCCAACAACTGCAACCCCAACAGCCAACACCCGGCGCACCAACGCGGGGCGGAAGAAGAGCGAAGGAAAGAGGAAAGGCAGGCCCATGAGCGACACGCCCTCGCCCCTCGCGTCGGCCACAGGCGGCGGCTCGGACGGCAAGCGTCCGCCGCTGCACCCGACGAGCCTGCCGCCCGAGAAGCGCGGCCGCGCGGGCGACTCGGTCTCGGTCTCCGGAGCCGGCGGCGGCTCGATGGAGGACGAGCCTATGGAGCGCGACGACGACGAGCGAAGCGGCGCGAGCAGCACGTTCACGGCGTCGCCGTCGCACAGCCGCATGAGCCGCAGCAACAGCGCGCACTTTCGCGGCACGGGCGACGTGAACGCCGGGATGTACACGCGCGTACATCTCAAGATCAAGGCCGAGCTGCGCTTCGGCGAGAGCGTTCACTGCTCGGGCTCGTCGCTGATCATGGGCCAGTTCAACCCGAGCGAGTCGATGACGCTCGTGACCACGCCCGACGACTACCCGTACTGGACAACCATCAAGCCGCTCATCCTGCCGCGCGGCGTGCCGCACCAGTACATGTACGCGCGGTTCTCGGGCGGCGCCTTCAACTCGTGGGAGCCAACCGACTCGGAGCGCGTGCTCGTGCCCGAAGGACGCGAGATGGTGGTCGTCGAGGAGTACGGCGACTACGACCGCGACTCGGTGCTCGTGCCGAGCGACGAAAGCGTCGACCGAGCGGTCGTGTACCACCGCCAGCGACCGACGAGCCCAAGCGACGGCACACACGGTGACGATGACTCGACGACGGACGAGAACACGGGTGGCAGCACCGGCTCGGGTGGCGGCGGACTGAACCGCACGTCGTCGCAGCGCCAGAGCAAGCTCCAGTCGCGCTACAAGCGGTACGCGCCGTCCAACTACAAGCCCGACCCGACCTCGACGCTCTTCCTCGTGTGCTACCACTTGCCCGTGAAGCTCACCAAGTCCCCCGTGGATGGCTCGTGGACGGCCGAGTGGAACCGCGACAGCCTCATCTCGCGCAGTGAGGGAAGCGTGGCCGAGTCAATGAGTGTGCGGTGGGTCGGATGCGTGACGTACCAAGCGCGCAGCGACTCGGAGGATTTATCTGAGGCCGACAAGGAGGAAATTACCGAGATCCTGCTCAAGATGGACTGTATCCCGGTGTTTATCGACCGCGAACTCGCGTACGATCACTACCAGGGGTACTGCAAGAGCAAGCTGTGGCCCATGTTCCACAACGTGGACATTCTCGATATTTATTCGTCAGTGTGGGATCGTGGAGAGGTCACCGAGTGGAAGGAGGAGCGTAACAACGGCAAGTGGTGGGAGGCGTACCAGAAAGTCAACTCGCTGCTCGCGACACGCGTGGGGGAGATGTGCAACGGCAGAGACACGGTCTGGGTCCACGACTACCACTTGCTGCTCTTCCCGTCGTACGTCGCTGAGTACTGCAAGCAGAGCAACAAGACGCGACCGACGATGGTGTTTTTCCTGCACGTGCCTTTCCCGACTTCGGAGATCTTCCGCGAACTCTCGCATGGACCTCAGCTGCTGGAAGGCGTACTTGAAGTCGATGTCGTCGGCTTCCATTCGTTCGACCACGCGCGCCATTTTCTGAACGCGTGCAAGCGTTTTCTGGGTCTCACATACCAGTCGAGACGCGGTGGTAACCTCGGTGTCGACTACCGCGGGCGCAACGTCGTGATCACAATCAGCCACGTAGGCATCGAGACGCACACAATCCGAGCTGCTCTCCAGAAGCCAGAGGTACTTGAAGCAGCAAGAAAGTTGCGAGAGAAGCACGCGGGCAAGGTTTTGATTGCCGGTTCGGACGTCTGCCAGCGCCTCAGCGGTGTGCCGCTCAAGCTGCTGGCATTTGAACAGTTCTTCAACATGTGCCCATCGTGGAAAGACAAGGTGGTGCTTGTGCAAAAGTGCCACTTGACGAACGCTCGATATGGCGACCAAGATTACAGCAGCCGAGAAATTCGCCAGCTTGTTCAGCGCATCACGGCCCAGCACGGCAACGTGATCGACTACGAGGAATCGCCTGGCATGGGACTCGACGACCGTCTCGCTTTGTGGCTAGCGTGCGATATCCTCATGGACACCTCTATCCGCCAGGGCCTCAACCTCAAGCCCCTTGAGTTCGTGTTTGCAAAGAACCCCGACGCGTCGCACCGCGCTGGTGTCGTCATTTTGAGCGAGTTCTCCGCGTGCTGCTGCGTTCTGAATGGTGCGCTGCGGATCAACCCGTGGAATATCGCGGAGGTCGTGACTTCGCTCGATCAGGCCCTAACAATGGCGGATGAAGAACGAATGGGACGTCGTGCGCGTGACTTGCCGTACATCACGAACCAGCCAGCTGCGAACTGGACGAAGCAGGTGCTTTCCGTCCTCCAAGAGGCCACTGAGCTTGATCCTGAGGATGAAGAGTACACGGACATGGAGTACATGGACAGTGAGATAGGCCGCTCGCACGTTGTGCGCACTGGTGGCAGATCCGACTTCAAGCAGCTCAAGATCCCGAAGGTCGTCGAGGCGTACAAAAACTCGAGACGCCGAGTATTCCTACTGGACTACGGTGGCACGATCATTGCGCGCGAGAACATGTCGATGTATGTCAAGAAGGACTTCACGGCGGTCACGGGCAAGATCCCCACGCCACGCATGCTAGAGGCTTTGTCGATGCTCTGCCGTGACCCACGCAACACCGTGTTTGTGGTGAGTGGTGTGAGCCAGTACAACCTGACCAACGCCGTTGGCCACATCAGCGGGCTCGGCCTGGCAGCGGAGAACGGTGCACTGTACTCGTGGGCCCGCTCGATCCGTGCAAGATCGGTGGAGGACGCGAGTGCGATGCTCGACACCGAGCACCCGGACAGTCGCCACTGGCACCACCATAACTTCAAGTTCGACTGGAAACCGATCCGCGACGTCGTGGATCCGATTCTCAAGGTGTACTGCACGCGCACGAACGGTAGCGTCTTGCGGTATCTGGACCAGGCGATCGCGTGGAACTTCCGCTCGACGGATCCAGAGTGGGGGATGATGCAGGCCAACTCGTTGCAGAATGACTTGGAGGAAGTGTTGCGGGACCTGCCAGTCCACATTATCCGCAAGAAGGGCCTGCTCGAGATTGTACCGGAGGGACTGAACAAGGGCGTGGTCGCGCGCCAGATCCTCACGCAAGACGCGCGCATGCACCTCGGACACCCGGATTTCCTGTTCTGTATCGGCGACGACACGACGGACGAGAGTATGTTCAAGGCCATCTACGACTACTACGCCGAGCGGTCCGAGGAAAGCGTCCACGGCAGTAAGCTCGGCCCGGGAGCGATGCCCCTCGGTGGCCTCGGTGGCTTCCCGCTCGATGTGCCGCCGGCGGACGGCTCGCTGCAGCACGTGTTCACCTGCACGGTTGGCAAGAAGCCCAGCCACGCCCATCTGTACGTCAACAACGTGGACGACGTCGAAGACATGCTCCACTCGCTCGGAAACGCGGTGAACGAGGTACGAATTGCGTGAGACTTTGTGCTAGTGCTATATGTGCCTGCGAGGATGCTGACCTGTTGCCTGAACACGCAGGACGAGGAAGAGCTGCCGTAGATACTGAGCGGTGGCGTTCTCGCAAGCTCTGTTCAGTGGGCGGCCCCACAGGTCACGAGAACCCGAGTGTTCCCTGTAGTATATTCCAAGAATGGGTGCGCCGTCCCTCCATCCCTACGCGCAGCGGCAGCAACATCCAGCGCGCTGGCAGGTGTGATAATCTCCCATCATGATCGCCAAATCTCCCCATAAACATCCCCATAAACATCAAAACCTAAAATATCCAAATACGTTTCGGAATATTACCGTAGGCTACAATCACCTCCGTTACATGATGGTGTGACAAAGAATAACCCATCTTTGATAAGAGGTTAGACCTGTTGGGGCGTGTACGAACGACCATCACTCTGAAGTGATTGGTTGGCCGGGCATATTGCCACCTGAAGCAACGCGAGGAAACATGGCCGAGGAAGTGAAGGCGGTGAAGCCGTACGTGGGTACGTGGCGAGTTACGCAGCGCTGAAGGCGGTTCCGTCGTGCTCGAGATCGAGGTGCTGATGGTAGTGCCGTTTTTTGTTGTTGTTGTCTAGCGGCCACGACGCAGCAGCCGGAGGCGCAGGACGAGGAGCACCCGCTGCAGACGCCGTGGTGCATCTGGTGAGCGAGCGAGATGGTGTGCGCTATGCGAGGGTCATACTGATGGTGACGTGTAACTCGTGGGCGTGTAGGTACGACAAGAAGCTCCCTAAGAAGATTGATGTCGAGTACGTGTGCTGGCGTGGCGAAAGTGAAGGAAGCCATTGGCAGTCAAGGCTAACCGCTTTTGTTTGTGTGCCGTGCAGCACGTACCAGTCGAACCTGCAGAAGATCGCGACGTTTGGCACGGTGGAGGACTTTTGGCGCCACTACATCCACATCAAGCGTCCGTCGCAGCTGAGCCGCGACGTGAACCTCTACCTCTTCCGCGATCGACCCAACTGCTCGCCGATGTGGGAGGCGTTCCCGAACGGCGGCTGCTGGATCCTCAAGATCAAGAAGAAGGCCAACGTGCTGGGCAAGATGTGGCAGGACCTCGTCTTCGCCGCGGTCGGCGAGGCCTTTGAGGAGCTCGACGTTGTGGGCATCGCCATGGCCATCCGCTCCAAGGAGGACATGCTCTCGGTCTGGAACGCCGACAACTCGAACGAGGAGACGCGCTTCAAGATCGGGTACGTCGCCACAACAGGCAACGGGGTCTGACCGTAATGGATAGCTGACGTGCCGTCTCGTGTGCTGCAGTGAGAAGCTCAAGGAGATCTTGATGCTCGACGAGAACACGCTCATCGAGTACAAGTTCCACTCGAACTCGATCAAGGACATGTCGACGTTCCGCAACGCCAAGCCGTACGTGTTCGCGGCGGCCACGCCCGCCAACTAGGCGGCGTTGGCTTGAGGCCCCACACGGCACGAGACAGCAAGCTAGACAACGCCCTCCCACAAGAAAAAGAAAAGCCCCCACTGTTCGACTGCCTGAAGACGTGTCCCCACTGGCTTCCTAGAGAAGAAGAGAGAGAAAAGAAGCTAACACGGACGCGGCGCATTCGCTCAACGCCCACGCGCCCTCCACCTCCCCATGGAAAAGCGCGGGCCGCCGACCGTGTGCGTGTCGCGTGGCCTCGCTTCTGGTCTTTTCTTTTACATTTCTTTGTGTATATATTTGTCTCCCTCTTCGACCACCATTTCCATATACACCTACCCTTCCCCACTCACTCCAGCAAGTTCTGGTGGATCGTGAGCAGCTTGAGCATCACGCCGTTCGTCCAGCCAAAGCCAAACTGCGGAAAGTACTCGCCGCCGACGCCCAGTCCGCCGATCTCGGTGGCGTTGTACTTTTCAAACATGAGCCCCGTGTCGCGCCACGCCGTGAGGCTCGTGCGCACCCAGGTCTTGGCGAGCGCGCGCGCGAGCTCGTGGGCCTCGGCAGAGTTGGCGGCGAGCAGGCCTTCGATTATGATGTCCTGCTCGGGCGGCCAGGCGTTGGGCGCGTCCCACTGCTGGCCCGTGAAGGTCGTCGTGGTTGCCACGCCGCCGACCTGGACGAGCCCCGAGTCGCGCAGCGACGCCACGACGCGCGCGAGCCGCGTCGTGTCGTCCGGGTCGAACGCCTTGGCCCACAGCGGCGCGTAGTCCGACACGGAGGTCACGCGCGAGAATTCCATCGTCTCGAGGTTCAGGTCCTTCCACGTGCCATGCGCGTCGCTCCAGAGCACGGCGTCGATCGCCGCGCGGCGGTCGCTCGCCTGGCGCGCGAAAAACGCAGCGCGCTTCGCGTGGCCCACGTACTCGTGGAACACCATGAGGTTGCGCTCCATGCGGTACATCACGGCGTTGAGGTCCACGGGCACGATGCTTGACGTGGCCATCGAGCGCATGTCGAGCGGATCGCGCAGCCAGCGGCTGCTAAAGTCCCAACCGCTCTCGGCGGCGGCGATCACGTCGTTGTAGTACTTGGCCTTGTTGGTCTCGCTCGCTTCGGCGTTGCCGTGGTCCGACGCGAGCGTCTCGCCAAAGATCTCGGCCGCGACGTCCACGTCCTCGCGGTAGCTCTCGGGCCGCGGGTGGTTGGCGTTCGAGATGAAGCGGTTGAGCACGTACGTCCGGGTGGCTCCGCCGTCGCCGTAGGGCGCGGGGCGCTCGATGCGCACGGCGTGGCCGCCGGGCCCGTGCTGCATCCAGAACGAGTACTCCTGCTCGAGGATCGGGAGCACGGACCTGAGGTACGACGCGTCGTACTCGACGCACGACGCGTTGCGGCGCCCAGTCTGCGCGACGAGCTTGACCATGTCGCTCAGCATGGGCGGCTGCGAGCGCGTGAGGTAGTAGACGCGACCGCCGTTCGGCACGAAGCCAAACTCGGCCACGTACTCGAGCAGGTTGTTGACCACGCCGCGCGCCGTCACGCGCATGTCGCTCACCAGTAGACCCTGCACGATCCAGTACGAGTCCCAGTAGTAGCTCTCGCGGAAGCGGCCGCCCGGCACAATGAGCACGTTCTGCGTGCGGTTCAAGTGCGGGTCGTCGAGAGCCTTGGCGTGGAGGAACGAGCTCGCCACGCGCGCGTGCGGCATGCGGCCGAGGTACCGCCAAAGGCGGTGGAGCGCGAGCGCCCAGTCCTTGAGCTCGGCGTCCTGGATGGCCGCGATCAGCGGCGGCGCCGTTTGCTCCTGGAAGTCGTAGGGCGTGATCGGCGCAAAGTCGGCACCCGGCGGATCAAAGTGCTCGTCGAGGAACGCGCGCAGCTGCACGTCGTGCGGCACGTCGAACTCGCTGGTGGCCAAGTGGAACTCGGTCAGTGCGAGTTTTTTCTGCTTGAAGTCGAGCAGCACTTGGAACACGCTCGTGTTCTCCTTGAGCGGCATGTCCACAAAGTGCTTGCTGTCGGGGAAGACGTTGGCCATTTGCACGGCGTGGAGCAGCGGCCCGCGGCAGTAAATGTCCATGATGCGCTCGGTCTGCGCGTCGATCTGGAGCCGGAGCGGCGCGACCGAAAACTCGGGCAGCTTCGGCAGTGACACGGCCGCGCGCGCCGAGCGGTACGTGCTCGAGAGCACGGCGCCCAGTCGGCTCGCGTGGCGAGGGCGCGTCGCCGGGCGCACGTACGAGTCGTTGCGCACGCCGGGCTGCGTCTTGGGCGACGGCAACTGCCAGCGCACGCACGCCCACAGCGTCACGCAGAGCAGCGCCATGGCGACCGCCGGTCCGATGCGGCGCAGGCACAGCCGCCAGAGCCACGCCGACCGCGGCGCCCGCACGCGCACGCCATGGCGCGTGACCTGGCCCGAGTCGGCGTCCGACTTGGGGCACAGACAGACCTCCTCCTCATAAGGTGGGGCAGCCTCCATCATGGAGGCTCGGCAGCCTGAGCAGCTTCTCGACTTCCCATTTAGGACACTGTCACTGTCGTCGTCGGCGGCGTCGTGAAGCGCCGGCCACCACTGCGACACGCAGCTCTCAAGGTCCTCGCTGGACAGGGACAGCGACATCGTGGCCACGCTGCGTGTGCGCGATGTTCGCTGCCGCTTGGCTCGGACTTCGCGCTGCAGCGACGCGGCGTCGTGTTGCGCAATGGCGGCCGTGGCCACGCCAACCATGGACGACCAGCGACGCTTCGTGGTGGCGGAGGAACGCGGCGCCGTAGAGAGAGTCGACGCAAAGCAGTGGTGCGGAGGCAACGTGAACGGGTGGAGAGAGAGCTGCTGGCCCCCGGCACGCGGTGAGACCAAAACTGGGCTTGCCTTGGCGTGCAACAGCGACAGCCAACTTGAAGTGGAGAGCTCATGGTACCTCGATAAACGTATAACGGATCCTATCACGGGACCTGCCGGAACACACTGCTTCTCACAATAAACTGTGTTAATTGATATTTGGCCAAATGTATATGCATCGAAACTCAAGACGCGGCGACCCTCCGTCGTCGACTGGCCAGTTCGGGTTTGTTTCCCCCCTCCCCCCAGTCCCTCTCGCTCGCTCTCCCTCTTCCCAGACACAGATCGGCGGCGATCGTTCTCTGGGACACCAGACCATGGAGTGTGTGTGTGTGTGTGTGTGTACGCTAAACCGCTCTCTGAGTAGGCGCCCAATATTACAATAAAGATACTACGGAGGCGGGCCAGGTCTCCTCCTGCTCGCGGAATCATGGCGAAAAAAGGCGCTAGCACTTCCACCGGTTGCCACAGTTGTGGCACTGTACAAAGACCGTCATGGGCTCATCGGCACTGCGCGTCTGCTTCTGCGTGTTACTCGTCTTGGTCGACTTGCAGCGGCCGCACGTGAAGAGGCCCTTGGCGTCCGAGATGCCACACTGCTTGTTGATCTTGTCCTCGTTGGCGTCCGCCCAGTCGAGCCGCGCGCGCTGGAACGCGTCGTCACGCAGCTTGAGGATCTCGTCGCGCTTCTCGGCGGTCGCGAGCTCCTCGGACGACATGTTGACGAGCTGCTCGGCCGTCACGAGCTGCTGCAGCAAGTCCTCTCGGAGCGGCCCGTTCTTCTTGAGGTTGAACGACAACTGGCGGAACTTGGCTGTGTAGTCCTTCTTGTTCTCGTTCGGGAGCCCAACGTTGAACGTCTTGGCCATCGTGATCTCAATGTCCATCGCGACGTCCGCGGCGTTGCCGCCCTCCGACATCTCCAGCGTCTCCTTGAGCTTGGTCCGCACCGTCGCGCGCGTCTTGTCGAGCCCCGGGGGGATCAGAGGACCGGACAAAGCCGCCTTCGACGGCTTGGGCGCGGGCTTCGCGCTACCGTTCGAGCCATTCGCGGCGGCGGCGGGCGGCGGGGCCTTGGCCTCGGGCACGCTGTCGCCGTCCGACGACGCGACCGACACGGCCGACGTCTTGCGTTCCAGCGGCGTCGGCTTGGGCGACAGCGCCATCGACTTCCAGCTCTTGACGAGTGATTTGGCCAAATTGGCGATCTTTTCGTTCTCGTGCTTGCGCAGCTTGCCCACCGTGTGGCCGAGCTTGGTCTCCTTGAGCATCGTGACCGTCATGATGGTCTTGTCGAGCGTACGCAGCACGTCGAGCGCAGCGCCCGAGTCGGTGCTGTCCCCGCTAGCGAACTTGGAGAGGCGCTTGTGGAGCATCTGGATGTCGTCCATAGTTGAGAATTACACGAATCAATGCGAGGCGATGCGGTCTATCGAACGTGGGTCTCGGCGGTCGGCGAGGAGCTCTCTACGCCACTCAAACGCGTCGCGAAGAGGAAGCTTCTCCACGCGTCGGTCGGGAAAAATGAGGGCCTTCTCGAACCGGTGCCAGTTCGATCGATCGGAATGCCTGTGCCGGAAAAGAAGGGGGTTGTTGGTTGGTGGGTGGCCGCGTGGTCCACACCATGGTATAATCGTATTTTGGAGGAAACTTGCAGTTCGTGAGACTAATCGTACTTGAGAGGAGCCATTCGGCTGGTCCCAATCCGTACTTAGCAGAGTGCCCACAAGCGGTCGCGCGTGGCCCACACAGCTGGCGATGTTACAAATTGGCCCAGCCGTGGCCTCTCGGTTGTTCCGCGGGTGCAGGGCGGCAATTTGTAACACCGTGTGTGGAATTCCTGCGCTCGCCCACACAAAAGGGGGAGAGCCCACAGTCGGTGGCGTTCCAGCGAGGAAGAGAAGACCGACGCAGACTCGGCGATCATGAAGACTGTCTCGCGACTCGCGCGCAACCTCAAGCAGGGTACGCCCTCCCCACCTCTCTGTGGCTATGCGGAAGCGCGCGCCTCGTGCTTTCGATCGCAGTCGTTTGCAGCGCGAAGCGACCGCTGGACGCCTCGCAATTGCATCCTTTATCTGACGCTTTCCTGGTGGTGTATCTCATGCAGTGCGTGAGTTCCGCACGTCGGCGGCTGTGGCCAATGCGGTACGTTTATAAAGAGACCTGTCAACCGCTCTCTGTTGAGGTGGTGGCTGACTTGTGTGGTTGCGCAGGCGGCCGAAGGACCAGCGATGACGCGCGTGTACGGCGGCCTCAAGGACGAGGACCGCATCTTCACCAACCTCTACGGTGAGGGTACGTGGCGCATCGACGGCGCCACGCGCCGTGGCGACTGGTTCCGCACCAAGGACCTGCTCTGCATGGGCCCGGAGTGGATCATCCAGGAGATCAAGGATTCGGGGCTGCGCGGCCGCGGCGGCGCCGGCTTCCCGTCGGGACTCAAGTGGTCGTTCATGCCCAAGCAGACGGACGGCCGTCCGTCGTTCCTCGTCGTGAACGCCGATGAGTCGGAGCCGGGCACGTGCAAGGACCGTGAGATCATGCGCAAGGACCCGCACAAGCTCGTCGAGGGCTGCCTCATCTCGGGCTTCGCCATGCGTGCGCGTGCCGCGTACATTTACATTCGTGGCGAGTTCTTCAACGAGGCGCTCATCCTGCAGGAGGCTATTCACGAGGCCTACCAGAAGGGCTTCCTCGGCCGCAACGCCTGCGGCTCGGGCTACGACTTTGACGTCTACCTCCACCGTGGCGCCGGTGCCTACATTTGCGGTGAGGAGACTGGTCTGCTCGAGAGCCTCGAGGGCCGCCAGGGCAAGCCGCGTCTCAAGCCGCCATTCCCGGCAAACACGGGCCTCTACGGCTGCCCGACGACCGTGACCAACGTTGAGACGGTCTCGGTGTCGCCCACGATCCTGCGCCGCGGTGCGTCGTGGTTCTCGGGCCTTGGGCGCAAGAACAACCACGGCACCAAGCTCTTCTGTATCTCGGGCCACGTCAACAACCCGTGCTCGGTCGAGGAGGAGATGAGCATCCCGCTGCGCGACCTCATTGAGCGCCACTGCGGCGGCGTGCGTGGCGGCTGGGAGAACCTCCAGGCGTGTATCCCGGGCGGTTCGTCCGTGCCGGTGCTCGACGAGGAGCTGTGCCAGGACATCATGATGGACTTTGACGACCTCAAGCAGCGCGGCGGCTCGGGTCTCGGCACTGCCGCCGTGACTATCTTCGACAAGAGCGTTGACATGGTCGGCGCCATCCGCCGTATCTCGCACTTCTACACGCATGAGAGCTGTGGTCAGTGCACGCCGTGCCGCGAAGGCACGGGCTGGATGGAATCGATCCTGACCCGCATGGAGAAGGGCGAGGCCGAGATGGAGGAGCTCCCGATGCTCGAGGAGATCTCACGCCAGATCGAGGGCCACACGATCTGCGCGCTGGGTGATGCCGCGGCCTGGCCGGTGCAGGGCTTGATCCGCAAGTTCAAGCACAAGCTCGTGGAGCGCATCGAGGACCCGTCGTCGTTTAAGCCAGAGGACCACTTCCAGAAGTCGTGGCCGGGTGCCCCGTTTAAGAACGAGGACTGGGTCGAGAAGTTCGCCGACGGAAGCGCGTACAAGGCGCGCGCATAAACGCTGTGGGGGGATCACGACT